>WYDI02025963.1:6547-60723 GCA_009867235.2 Psittacus erithacus
CACCCCCCGCCCTTCCTGCCCCCCGGGAGCGGGCCGGGGCGAGGGGGGGGTGGGGGGGGGGGGTGGGGGGGGGGGGGGGGGGGGGGGGGGGGGGGGGCTGGTGCCTCTTCCTCAGTTCCCAGAGTTTATACAGCCATAATATGTGGTTCTGCTCAGCAATATTATCTTAAAAATGGCTGTTTGTAGAGGAGAGAGGGATAACGTTAGTGGAAATTGTCTGTGTGCTCCCAGCTGTTTCTCGGAGTGGTGTGGTGGGTCTCAGGGCATGCAGGCTTGTTAGTGCAGCACGCAGCCTTGCACAGATGCTGGAAAAACATCCCAACTGCAGCAGCAGGGCTCTTGGGCATGTCAAATGCAGGGTGTTGTGTTGTTTGGTGCCGCAGATGCTGTTGGACAGCACCTTGGATTACCCTTTTGATGCAAGCTGCCTTCCGGAGGGAGGCTGTTGTTAAATATAGCTGACATTTCAGTGGGAGAGGGTTCTGAATAAGCACAGGGTAAATAGTTACCATTGCAGGGATGATAAAGCTTTGTAATTAATACTGTTTTTTTAGAAGTGGGCAGGGTGTAGAGCAAGTAACAAGCTCAAGTGGTCCTTCATTACTGTCATGCAGCCTCGCCCATTTATTTACCAGAGGAACCAGAGGCAGATGTGGTTTTCCATGCCACATAGATAAATCCTTCTTCCTGCAAGTGGGTTGGGGAACATTCACCTTCCAGTGTTGGGTATTTTTTTGGTGGTTTTGGTGTTCCTTTATTTTTAAGCCGAAACATTTTGTGTTGAGACTGTTTTATTTTGTCACTAGAGATTAATTTCCTTCTTGATTAAAAAGGCACACACCCGGAATTCCAAGGCAAAGAGGAGTGCAAACCCCAGAGTATTGTCTGCCTGCCTGGTGTCTTTAATGAAGGGCTGGGATAGTGGCAGATATGGTGTGTGGGAATGAATGTATTTGGATGGATATTTTCCACCTTCTCCGGTGGTGGTGGCCCCAGCAGATGATGTCACCCCGCAGCCCATTGGCTGCGCAGCTCCCGGTGCGGGGATCAGAGCAAGATGCCGGCACCACGCTCGGTGCTGGATCCAGGCTGCTCACGGGCAGCTGCTGATGGAACCTGTGGTCAGCATTGAGAATTGGCTGCATGCGGCCATGTGAGGTGCTGGGTCTGTCCTAGGGCGAGGGATTGAAGAGCTGTCGGAGGAATGAGGCGGCTGATCTGCAAGAGGATCTGTGATTGTGAGTTGAAAAATCAGGGTGGAAGGAAGGAGACAGGGAGTGCTGGTTAGAGACATTGTGGGAGGGTGTGTGGCAGAACATGCATGAGTGAGAGGAGAAAAGGGAGAAGCATTTGTCTATGGTAGAATGGAATGATGAAACTGATTTTAAGGGCTTTTCTTTAGGGAAAATATTCAGAAATAAGCAAAAATACTCCATCTGTACAAGGACGTTTTCCCTTTGTGGGCATGAATGTGTAGGATTCGTTTTTGTTCTCAGGTTCACAGTGGTTAATTATGAAGGTAAAATAGTATTATAACCTTATATTATAAGAACGGAAGATGTAGAAAATGCTGTTTATTTCTCATTGTCATTTTGTTCCTAGGTCTGAGACAGGGGACCAAGTGATAAATATTTGTTTTTATTTATGCGTTTTGTGAATTTCTGTGAAATGTGAAGCAAAATAGTTGATTAGGAAACAAATATGCATCCATTCTAATAGCTGTATTTTTATTTCATGTGTCCTTTTCTAGACAAAAGCTTTGATGATGAAGAGTCAGTGGATGGAAATAGGCCATCATCAGCTGCTTCAGCCTTCAAGGTTCCAGCACTTAAAAAGCCAGGAAATCCTTCGAATAGTGCACGGAAGCCGGGATCAGCTGGTGGGCCTAAGGTTGGAGGTAATGTAAAGCTATTCAGATTGTAATCGGTGTTCCCAGAAACCTTGCCAGAGCAGGGACAACCCAGAGAACTTTGGAAGGTGATGTTTAATTCATGACTGCAGTATTTTTGCAGGGCTGAGAACAGTAAGGGACTTTGTTTTACATGATTATTCATATGTAAAGGTGTGTGCGTGTCTGTGGGAGTGTACATTTAGCTTACAAAGGCCTCTCATGTTATAAATGCAGTTAACATCTGGAGATAGCAGTTGTGTTGGTGAAACGAATATAAGGATATCTCTGATAGAATCCACACCTCACTTGCTGTGTATACAGGTATACTGTGAAATTCTGTCTGTGTAGATGAGATTTCTGCTGTGGGTCTGCCCTGCTGCACGTGGTTGGAAGGGTCTGGCCATCAGTCATGTACGTCAGCAGAGGTGCATATTACACCTGGGTGTTCTCATTATCCCTTACCCTGTTGTGAAATTGGTTATGGAAGATAAAAGAGGGGTGTCAAAATCCTTGCCAGGGTTTTTTTTTTGGTGTTTTTTTGCATGGTAGACTTGAAACAGGATGCTGCTGCTGCTTACTAATTACAGTCTTTGAACATGGAAATCTGCAGTTTTTTAGGGCGGGGGGTAACCTAACAAAAGCAAGGGTTCACTGCTAAAGAAGTGACAGCTTTCTGGATGGTTCTTGTACTCATTCAGAAAAATACATGATTAAGTGGAAATGTACCAGGCTTCAGGTGGCTTTTTTATGAACAGGTGATTCAGTAAAGGATTTCTCCAATAGAAGTGGGTTTTTTGCATGGTTCTATTCATGTAACATTCCCTTATGTGAACTGCAGAGCTAAATTTGAAAGAAGACACATGCCAATTGGGGCGCCTTAAGCATTTTCATGTTACTAAGATGTACCTAATGTTCTGACAATTTATTGTTTTTCTAATGTGATCTTCAGAATTCATAATGAATTGAAAAGATTCCCATAGGGCGGGATCAATGCTGCTGTAGTATAACTCCAAATTGATAGCAATGTGAATCAGGAAGTACCGCCTGAAAGACTTCGTAAAGGAGATGATCTCTTGAAATTGACTCTTAGTATTTTTTATTATTACACAAAGAACTACTACTACTACTAATAATACCATCTCCTTTAACCTGGAGCATGGTGGGTTTTGCATGAAAGACCTGCTACATGTAGTAGTAGAACTGAATGCTCAGGATTCCTGTTTCTTTCAGTATGTGTCTGTTTTAATAATTTTTTATTAAATGTAGATGATTTTTAATGTAAAATTATTTTTACATGGAGATTTTGACTTTGCATGCTCTGCAGTAAAAACATGGAGATAGGAAAGCAGCAGAAGGGAAATAAGAACAGAATAATCATTCAACTGATTTCACAGTTAATCTAAAAATTCAGTGGTAAAGGATGTTAACTCCCCCAAACTATTACATTGGGTTTCCTTCTTTTCTTGTGTTGCCAATCTTCAAAAAAATTCAAATGAAAAAAATACATGGAAAAAGGACAAAATGTGAGCAGAGCCCTTTGGTCGCTCCTTGCTTTGTGCCATCTCCTTTCAAGTCTGGAAGTTCCTAAGGAGTGTTCACCTGTGTTATCTATTTCCCTTCGTTTTATATTCTGTCAGTATGTCTCTAGTCAGAATTTTAAAAAGTAAACATTTGGCCTGTGTAATGTTGATGAAATTGTTCTTTGAATGTTCATGTGTGTGGTTCTGCAGGCTGCTCAGGTGCTTAACTGGGGGAATTTTTGCCTTAATGCTTTGTAGGAAGGATGTTATGCTTTGTATTCCGCACCAAATGGCTGGAAAGTGGAAATTGTCTTCCAGTCTTCAGTTGTTCACGACTACCTCTACTTTTTTCTTTTGCTGTATACCAAGAAGAAGCTTTTACAGATCTGTTAATCTGCTTGTGCACACATTTCTTTTATTACATGTACTGTATGCTTCCTAGAATTACTTCTTTGGTGGGTTTTTTCCCATCAAGTTTTCCTTGAGTTGACTCTTCATGTTTTTAGCATTTTCTGCATGTCACCATTGATCAGCAAGGCCATTACCGCTGTTTTCATTTTTAGCAGCTAGTATTTGTCTTCATTTTACTTCTGCTGCTCATTATTTGTATCTTTCAATGTCTGCCTCCATCTCCATGCATTTTTTTTTCCTGAGATTACCAATGCTTAAACTAGTTCTGTCTAGTAACAAGCTTGCTGGCTGATAGAAATGTTAAATGTCTCCACGAAGAGAGCATTGCCCTTCTACGTAGTATTTACAAATCCTGCATCTCCTAGCATATTAATAAGAACATTAGTGTAGATAGCAAATGTATTTTATAGTCAATCAAGTCATAGGCTCTTCCAGAAGTGCAAAGTTTCCCATATGTTACTCATATGAGCAGTGATACTAGGTCAGACAAGAGGTCTGTATAGTCCACTGTCCTATTTGACGGTAGTCAGAAATACGGCTACTAGAGAAATGTGTGTGAACAGGACAAGTGTCTAGAAGCACACTGTCACTGCAGGACAAAATGCTAGGTTTAGGGAGCTTTATTACTCAAGAGAACCATGGTCTTTGAAGAGCCCAGCTAGGGCATCCTATTCTGCTTATCTTGAGACTTCATGGATCTCTTTGGCTATAATCATGACACAAGTTTGTATTCACTTTCCACTGTATGTTTTATAAGAACCTCTCTAAGGCTGGAACACTTTTCTTAGTGTTGTGATTTGGAAAAAGATGTACTTTCTACTTTTTGCTGCTGTTTTCAGTAGCAAGATAGCGCATCTTGTGGTTTTACCTACAGTTCATCTCCCATTTTAAATCCATAGTGTATTTGCCTTATTAAACTTGTTTACTGTTCAACACTAGTAATACGGCTCCACTTTCCGAAACAACTTGTGTTGCTTTAGGATGAATCAGCCAGTAACAAACCAGCAAATGGGATGTTGTTCATTTAAATAGCAGAATAACTGCTCTTCAAAAAGTTGGGTTTTTTTCCTAGCAAAAAACAATGATGCAAAAAGCATTTTTTTTTGTTTTTTTATTTCCAACATAAAAATGGTAATGTTGCCTTTTCAAACTGTTCCAAGGATCTGGTCCTCAGTGTGCCAGTTCAAGGTTTGATGGTGGCATTATTTGAAATAACCCTCAGTTTTAGAATGGCCTTCATTCTTAAAGCTAAAAAAACTCCCTAAAATTTGATGTTTGTTGAAAAGATATTAAAAGTATCTCCTTTTAGGTAAATATCAGGTAACTGGAAAACTTCAGTCCATGTAAGAATTATTTTGTGCTTCATCTTGGTACACAAGTTCTGTATTTGCCCCTGACTAATTTGGCACGCCTCAAGGACTATTGAGATGTGCTGTCCTAGTAGTTGGAACACCCCATACCGCCTTCTTCCTTGTCAGCATAGCTCATGCCTTATCTCTTCTCGTCCCTCCCTGCTCCTGTTCTTTCCTACAGTGAGTAATTGCATGGAGAGCTCTGCTCACAGACAGCACGCTCACTTGCTGGGCAGAATCTTCTGTTCATGTGCAGCATCTCTGGCATGTAGGAGGAATCTTTTAATGAAGCGGGTGTGATACAGGTGGGATCTCCAGGGAAGTTCCCTAACCCTGTCTACCATGTTTCCAGCGCAGGCAGATAAAGTAAGGAACAGAAGGTATTAGACAGGTATTTGAAGCTGTTTTGCTATTTTGTTCAGGTTTTCAGCTGTTTCAGCTTGAATGACTTCAGGTGCCTCAGGGTCAGAGATTTTGGTACTGGAGGAGCAGAGGTGGACGCATCGGTTCAGAATGAATGTCAGTCACTGAGGCTGACATGACAGAGTTCATCTGTCAGTTTTCTTAAAGTGGGGTCTCTAGCAAAGGCTTTTCTACTCTGCAGTTCACTTGGTTATAACTTGAATTGCTTCTAAGCTGTCTTAGAATAACATGAAGGCTTTGTCAGTTAAGGTTCTGCCAAAAAAACAGAAGGCTTGTTTGGGTTTAGTGTTGTATCTGGTGACTTAAAAATATATTCTATTTCTGAAACTTACTTCAAAAAAATCCCGTGCCTTGTGTTGGGACAACTGAACAGACTTGCTGGTCCCAACCGTCTGCCCAGTGTGTTTATCAAAGGCAGTTCAGCTTCGGTCAAAAGCATTTTAGCTTGAACTAATATATTATGAGCTGCAGTGGCTGAAGAGCCCAGTACATGTTCCTTCTGCTGTCCTTCTGACCCCTCCTGTCTCCCCTGCATGCATGTAATAACTGCCATCAGGCAGATGTGGTGAGCAATCCCATAAGGTAACCTCCCAATGGTTTCCTGTGGTTTATGTGCAAGGTTTGGTAGGCAAGGTGTGTGCTTGCACGAGGGGCATACAGAGAAGTTTATAACAACAGATTGGTCTTTGAGGATTGCAGATTATTTGTTTAGAGATGCAGTTGTTTTCCTCAGAAAATGGACACAAGGCAGATGGAATTCTGTTGGTGGAAATTTTTGTCAGAGCTAGGATCACTAAAAGCTCCTCACAGTTTGGTTTTTCTTTAGTGTTTGTTGGGAGAGCTGTGGCAATTCGCAGGATGATCTGTTTCTTAACTTGTAGAGCAAAGCCAGTAAGTGACACTAACAGTTACACCAGCACAATTACACAGGGAATAGGAGCAGGAAACTTGCTTGTTGAAACTTCTTGGCCAGTTCATTTTATTCTCAGCTTAGCCACTGCCCACTGTAATTCACTATTCAGATGTACTAGTGCTAGATTGAGGGCGGTCAGTAGGAGTGAGCAGGGGCTGCCAGTTAATCTGTTGTACAAAAAGCTGAGTAAGTGCTTGAGCTTATCCTGCCCACTTACCCTGCGCTGAGCTGGAGCTGCTGACAGTTCCTCCTGTACAGCTCAGTGTTTGTTATTCCACAAAGTCAAAAGGGTAACAGTACTTTTAAATCCAGAATGATCTGCATCTTCTCCTTCAGTCTCTTGAGAGATGAGAAGTGAAGCTTTGAAATCAGTTGCGATATAGGTGGTGGTGGGGGGGTTTGTTTCAGCAGAAAAGGATAATCCCCATCATTTTACTCTAGATGTGTTGCTCAGTTAAGATATTGTTACTGTGTGCAATTCAATTTCTGAGGGATAAAAGACAATTGTGTGGCAATACCCTGTTCAAAGTTTACTAACATTTGATTTGTAATGCATGCTGTGTCAGAAACAAGCTACAAATATCTTATGGAAGTGCCTTTGAGAAAAGGGTTTGAAAACAGAGTGGAACAAGTTTTAGAGTTTGTGTTACTCCCAAGTTGCTGTACTAGGTTTGAAATCCCCTTTTTTAGCAGGGAAATTGTTGTCAAAAGACCCAAAGAAGTAGAAAAAAGAATTGGACAAGTAAAGACATGCTACCAAGTACATACCAAGCATTTTAAGACCAGGGCTTGTATGCTTTCTAAAACAGTTAAACAAGCTTTGATTAAACATTTCTGGGTTTTGAACAATAAGACCAGTCCAGTATGACTTTCATGACATCCTCCTTCTCCCATGTAGTGTTGTCCTGGTGTTTTGTTACTCCATGATGTACAGCTTTGTGGGGAGAGAGCATCAAGGTGGTGCTGGAAGTGAAGCAGTCCACAGGTGTTGTGGTATGATAGGGAGATTTCTAATGTTTCAGTTAGAGGGGAAGAGCTCTGCCACAGAAATTAATTCCTGGGTGAGAAAACTGATTGTGCAAAAGGCCAGGTAATTTCTTTGCTTGCATACAGTACCCTTCTGGTGTTGAGCTCTTCACAATGGTGAACTGAAAGCATTATGACTGGAAAATGCTTCCTTCAAAAAAAGACTCCTGGAGCTTCACAAAATGTTAGAAATCCTTAAATTTAACTTACGAAGATGTGATCTCTCTCGATAGTCTGCAGGAAGTCTCCATCCCCAGAGTCACTGAACTTGAGTTAAAACCAAACCAAACCAGCAGCACAACAGCAAAAAAACAACCAAAGAACAAACCCACTCTTAAGACTCAGAGCTACTTCAGCTGGTAATTTACTTCCATATCACGTCTGTTTGTTATGCTCAGTGGATTCTCACCAGCTTCCTGAAGTGGAACTTGGACTTACAGGTCTCTTTGTGATCCTGTCGAACCAGAGTGCTTGAAGGGTAAGAATAAGTAAAGTTTAGGATCAAAACTAACAGATAATGTAGATAAATGTCTTGTGTGGATTGTCCTTCCTCTTCTTCAGATGCTTTTCTCTTCTGGGTCTCAGCCACGGGAGGCCCAGCAGGTTCCGTGAGCTGAGTCCACAGGGAGAGTAATGTGAATTGCATTCATTTAAGAAGAAGCCAGTTGATGAGGCTCTGGATTTTAGTTATCTGCTGAGCACTTAAAGATGTTAAATGCAGCAGGGTCACAGCCCTCTAGAATTGCTTACAGTGTTCTTGCCATTAGGATTGCAGTAGTTGAACTCATCTGTACTTGGGCAAAGGATTATGTGCTCTGTGGGTAAGGTTAAGAACATGCAGCATTCATTGTAAGGCATTAACACTCGAGACAGCTACCTCTAAGAAATTTGTAATTATGGCTTGTTCTGAGAAGGTAATAAACAACAAAACAGCTCCTCAGAATGTGTGTGCTCTGTCAGATACATCAGGCTGGAGACTGTCAGCAGTACTGTCTGAAATGAGAATTCCATACAGCTCTGCTGTTGCTTTTGTGGAGGGGAGTCAAGCCTGACAGAAGCGTGAGAAGTTCTTCTGAAGGCTTCTGCGTGTGTGTGACTGTTGGTACATCTTTTTAGTGTAGTAAAAGACTTCCTCCTGAACTGGGAAACAGCAGCTTGAGTTCTCTCGTTTTTGGTTACTTTCTACAGAAAAAATGACTTTGCAAACAGAACTGGTAAACATACCTGTGAAGAGAGTGGGAAGTAGAGAGAAAGGTTGAACAATATTCTTTCTCCTCTTGCAGTACTGACTTTTGACTTGTATTCAATTTAAAGAGAAGACACTTACTTTACACTTTATTATGGTGTGCATATGGGATCATGCAGCTGAGGAGGAGGAAGGTTAGTGAAATAGCAGTGGGTGTTCTTTCAGAGATAACTGAAAAGGTGTGAACTGCCAAAACCCCACCAAATAACCTTTTATTATTACCTGCAAAGAAGCAACAAAACTATTTTCTGGGGGTATTACTCTCAAAGAAAAGTGGTCTGTAGAAGTGAACTAGTTGTTGAGACTGGGGAAGGTGGGAAAGTGATGTGTGCCTGGGCTTTGTCAAATGGGGTTTAAGTAAGAGTCTGCTGTTCCTCTTTCTCTCTTTAAAGTAATAAATCCTTAGATGCAGGATCTACTCTTATTCTTCAGGATGCATTATTGGATGACGCTAAGGTGATAGAAAACGTAGTCAGTGCTATTTGCTGTTTTTCAAAGTAATACCTTGAAACAGACTAAAGAAAACACTAACGAGGAAAGGCAACTTCATCTCCTTTTAATCTTTACAGTGTACAGGAGTGCACTATGAATACTTGAAATCCAAGCATTTTCTGTATTTGTATGTTCATGGCCTGTTTCAGTTTGTAATACTTGATTTCTGTAAGTTTATTCCCTTGCAGAATACTGTTAAGCAGTGGATGGGAATGAAGAGTACTTTTTTTCCTCCTGCTGTAACAGTGGTGTTTTGTGTATTTATGTAACTGAATAATAATAATACAGGACCTGCATAAACTGTTAATGCAGCTTTGAGGGCTTTTTGCCTCTCATGTCACAGGATCACTTTGGTCTTCATATTTTATCAGCTTGCAGAGAAACATGTAATAATGAGTTTCATAGAGGTTTACTACGTTGTGACTAACACAGTGGGTTAGGTTTGACTAGACTATTTTGGTAAGAAGAGAAACCTTGTTTATATGATTTTAAACATTTTTTTAAAAAGAAGTTTTTTGACCATGTGAGAACTGGTTTACCCTTAAAAAGTGAGGTTTTCTGGTAAGCTTTTGGCTACTTAAGCTTTCTTTTCCATTTACTTTCCCTGAGCATGTACTGCATGTTGGAGTTTTTTGGGAGTGACATAGGAGGTTATGAGTTGAACATCCAGGCATCTCTTTCTACCACCTGGTTTAGCATGGTACCCCTGTGCCAAGTGATTCCTTCTCAAGATTTCTCTCTATAATATGCTCTGACCAGGGCATCTTCCTCTTTAGGAGCTGTACAAGTTTGTGTGGTAAAGGGTGTGTTCTGGGTACAAACAGGATCTTTTCCTTCTCCTTTTCTTGGCTGGTCAGATACTCATTCACCTTGTGGAAGGACTTGTTCCCTGTACTGTCTGGCTGGAGAAGAAATAGGTGGTTATTATGTCTTCTTTCCCTTCTGGCTGCCATTGGCGTTTATGACAGATGGTGTTGGAGAAACACATGTAGAAATGTGCTATGTAGAGCATCTCTTTACAACATCCTTGAGCTAAGGCTGTCAAAGTCTGTTAGGTGTTCCTACATCTTACTGCAGGCATCATGTCCAAATTTTGCTAGATACCACTTCAGTGGTTTTACACTAAGCAGCCACAAAAGCATGTGAAAGATCTTTTTGTGCATAGAGGTGTTGAGATCTTATAAGTTTGCCAGCAAATTTGTAGTAATAGTGGACCCTCATGTTCCAAACTGCCCAAGTATACAAACAGAGCAGACACAATTCCCTCCACTACAAATAGGAGGTCAAGGACTGTAAACTGTGAAATGTTTTGAAGCCTCAAGAGTTTGATTTCTCATGAATTGCTAGCTTTTTGGTTTAGTTGACCCTTCTGCCTTAAATGCTTATTCCTTATGGTTTTTATTTCTTCTAGATCTAGTAAAATACATGCCTTCTCTGCCTACTGCCCCATTGCAGCTGTGCTCTACGAGTTAGGGATGGCATTCTGCTGTCTATCCTGTTGGCCTCACTCTGAAAGAGTTGAGCCAGGACTCTTGTTCCTGAGTGCATATCTGCTGTCAGACGTTATCTTTTTCCCCTCTCGAGAAGGAGGTGTTCTACTGGTCTGATTGCTTCCATGCAGTTAACCTGTCTTGTTGTATGAGCTGCCTGATTTGATTATTGAAGATACTTAAGGATTCTGCCAAGCTTCACTTTGTACTTACAGGTTTTGACTTCTAGCACAGCCTGGATCTTAGGACGATAGTCTGATTTGAAAGCAAACCTGAGTTCATTCCTTTAAAGAAAGGGCTTTCTTGGTAAGCAAAAGTGAAATCCAGACACTGTTTTCAAATTATTTTCTCTTTTAGGGTTACTTTAGTTCCTACACAAGATTGTAATGAAATTTGGCAAGCATATGCCAGTGTGAAGCCAGCAGGTTACCTGTTAGTGTTCTTCCCTGATCCTTTTGCCTGGGATTTGGGACGTCTTTGCTGGTAGGTGAGAATAGTTCCATCACTTCCCTCACGCAGAAGTAACTGCCCTATTACTTGCGCAGGTGTCACGGAAGCTTTTGGAGAGAAAGCATTTCTGGTAGGACAGAGTTTTAGTCGTGTTTGGGCTGTTCTGGGAGCTTCCTGCAGGTGGCGCAATGCTGAAGCCTCACTGGGGAGTGCCCATGGGGATGAGTGCTGTGAGAAGGAGAATGCTCATCAGTGGAGTTCAGGTTCTTCTCCAACACAGATTCCCTTTGCCATGTCCTTGCTTTCTTTGTTGAAGTTCTTGGACCTTTGAGACAGAAATGCACCTCATTCTTACTACCTGCTCCCAAATCAGCTGGGAAGCATGAGACAAAGGGATCATGTAGGGCACACAAGAATACCATGACGCACAAGAAGGGTGCCATCACAGGTGAAACAACTTTCTTCTGTCCCCTCCTAACCAGCACTGACACTTGCTTCAGGATCCCTTCAGCACCCTAACGAGGCCTTCTTGATGCAAATCAAGAACTAGGACATGACTTTAATGTGGGGAGGTGCTGAGTGTGGAGCTGGACAGGGAGGTGTTTCTGTAGCTGCTTTGACTGCAGACACAGCCCAGATTTACCTGGAGCAGCGGGAAAGCTTAGAGAATAAGTATGAGGTTGAACTGTGCAGACTGGGACCCACAGTTCAGCTGCTTTTGTGTAGGAGCTGCTGTTTCAAGTGTGACACCCTTCTTGTTGGCTGCCCAAGCGAGGAAAGGGGGAATCAAGCAGTGAGTGCAGGCAGGAGGCAAGGGAAGGCACGGGCTCTTAGGAGACATCACAGTCTCTTTCTGACTCCAGTGGGAAGCAAGAGAAATGAGGCTGGAATTTGAGAGGGAAGGGATGTAAGAATGGTTCCTACCTGCATCACCAAAGCCAAGCAAAAGCAGGAAGCATGGGGACCATTTGTCTTCTTTTGGAAACAGGTGTTTGGAAATAGGAACCCGGCAACAGAGCTGGTGCAGGGCCTGAAGCACAGTGTGATGAGGAGTGGCTGAGAGACCTGGGGGGGGGTTTAGTCTGGAGAAGAGAAGGGTCAGGGGGAACCTTACCGCTCCCTACAACTGCCTGACAGGAGGATGGAGCCAGGAGGGGGCTGGGATCTGCTCACAAAGAACAAGGGATGGGACAAGAGGAAACAGCCTCAAGCTGCACCAGGGCAGGTTTAGATGGAGATGAGGAACAATTCCTTCCCCAGAGGGTGCTCAGGCATTGGAACAGGCTGCCCAGGGCAGGGCTGCAGTCACCGTCCCTGCAAGTGTTCACACACTGTGGAGACGAGGCCTCAGTGCCATGGGTTAGTGGTGGCCTTGGCAGTGCTGGGGAACGGTTGGATTGGTGGATGAGCTTAAAGGGCTTTTCCAACCTGATTCTGTGGTTCTAAAAATAATAAAATGAAACCATTAACTTTGTCAGATTGGAAACTGCTCAGAATTGTTAATCTGGGGGGACAGTTTAACTTCTTCCTTATTCATGGTGAAATGAGGGTTCAAGATCTTGCAATTTTAGATGTGATGAGTGTTCAGGATTTTTCTAAGTTGTAGTAAATGTCTGAAAACAGATGTTGTGAAAGGTGCTTCTGTCAGTTTGAAAACCTCTGTACACGTCATACCTGTTTAACAGTGTTTTGCTTTTATTTAGGTTCCTCAAAAGAAGGAGGAGCTGGAGCTGTGGATGAGGATGATTTTATTAAGGCGTTTACAGATGTTCCTACTGTACAGGTAAGGAGGCTGTGTATACTCATGTTTCTTTGGAGAAATATGCTATTTGTAATGCTCTGTGTTAGCCTACTTTCAAACTTGCGTAGTTTTACAGTCTTCTAAGAAAGTGTTACTTCTCCTTCTGAATTTACAGCCTCTATGGGAAGCTCTTTACTATGGGAAACTCCAGTTAGTTACAAAACCCACATTTTTTCATTACTGTCCTACTAATTATCGCATTGTGTTTCAGCTAAAATACAGTATTGCTTCTCTTGATCTTTTCCAGGGGATACTGCAAATAATTCCATGTTTGAATTTTAATAAGAAAAATATTTCCGTGATGTTTGAAATACTTAGGACTGCAATTTTAAGGCATAATCAAGTAATAATAGTATAGGCAAATAATTTACAAAGCAAGAATGGTATTTTCAGATGTGCCTGAATTGGAATGACTGCATCTAGCATATGTGTCCTCATCTCTAGCAGTACTTCAAAACGAGGAAGGTAGTGCCTTATTTAAATACTAATGAACCTGTTGGATTCTGAGTTCTTAGTTGAAAGATCAGGCTTTAATTTCTGTTCTTGAAGTGTGGGAATTGTGCATATTTGGTGCTTTCACACAGTTGAGTCATTTAACTTGATTGTATCTTCCTCAACCTGTTTTGAATAAGTTTTTCTTGAGTAGCAGAAGTGTGGAAGGCAAATAAAAACTCACTCAGCCATAGCTCCCAAACACCAGAAGGATTCTGTGTGACTCCTTGTTCGTGATATATGTGCTTTTGGTCTGATTTTAGTTCCTAAAATGATAGCATAGCTGTTTGCTAGATCCCCTTCTGCAGCAGAAATACTTTCTGCTTTTATGAAGGAACACTCTTAACTCCATGATCCCTGTCACATCAAGATCTTTGTTTTACAATGTGAGAGCGTTATGTTCCTTTGCCTCTCCAAAATTCAGGATTCTTTAGAGGGCAAACCATGAAGGTATTAATATTATATATCCCCATTATGTTGAACAAAGCCATATTTCTCAGCGCAGAAAATGTGCTGCTTGTACTTCAATGCCGTGGTATTTGCAGTCCCAAGCAGACTTCTCTAGTCACTGCAGCCGGTTTATAGCATTGCAAGAACAAAAGTGGGGTAACTGTGTGTTGTTGACCAGCGTATGTAATTTTTCTGGCTGCTAGGTGACCTAAGAAGGTAGCTCATTCCTAAACTGCATGAGGTGGAGGATAAGACACACTTGTCTTTAGTAACCTCCTTCGAGTTGAGATGAGGAGACGGGAAAAATGTGTAACTGGCCCCAAAATAGCTTACATTTAATGGATGAGAATGTAAGAAAGACCTGCTGACTAGAAGGTCTTGGGAATAAGGATTTCTTGTTGGCCAGCTGCTTGCTGCTGGCTGTGGAAAACTAGACTGTATTTGGAGTAACTCTTGTAGTAATTTCAAGGTGCCCAGGAAAATAAGGTATTTTATAGAAAATACATGTTCATCTTAAGTTTAGAACAGAAGAAATATATTCCTAAATCTTATCATAATAAAAGATGCATACATGCATGCAGAACAGTGTGTTCAAGAGACCAGTGGCAAAGCTTTTCAGGAATTCATGTGAAGCAAAGTGCCCTAACCTCTTGCTTTCCCTGCATTGGCTGTACTCTTGCATATAGAAAAATTGTGTCTTGGACCTGAATAGGTCATATGGGAGCAGCAGGCATGGCTATTTACTTGCCATGCTGGCCTGAAGCTTGCACTCTAAAAAGGTATGAGTTTCCTTGAAGTCCTGAATTATATTGGCCAGCCCCATGTGGATGTCTTGACTGTGTCTCAGGTGGCCGCAGCTGCTGGTGTATGGGCAGCTGTGTTTTGCCAAAGGGTTTATGTAAATAATTTTTGATCCAAAATATTAGAAAACTTTAGCTGAAAATATGCTTTAGAAAAAACTCTGGGCAGATCAAGCTTCTGATTCGTATTTGCTTCATACCCTCTTCAACTTGTTCTCAGCCTGGGGTGCGGGAACTTTAATTTCTGCATCTACAGTAAAAGCAGAAAAGAGAACAGAAAGGAAATCAGTTTATTTCTGATGTTAATAACAA
The DNA here is from genome assembly GCA_009867235.2 of Psittacus erithacus. Classification (NCBI taxonomy): domain Eukaryota; kingdom Metazoa; phylum Chordata; class Aves; order Psittaciformes; family Psittacidae; genus Psittacus; species Psittacus erithacus. Next base: position 21,617 of record WYDI02025963.1, read on the forward strand.
ATCTTCTTGACTTTTTACTTTTTTCTTTAGAAATCCCCTGTAGTGTATGTGCAGTTATCAATAAATGTGTTAATTCCTGTATTACTGATAGTGACAGTGATACTGATAGTGGCTGATGCATGGTTAGGTGGGTCAGGCTTCAGTTATGCTGGAGTTACTGTGTGGCAAGAACTCTGGAGGCTGCTCATTACCTTTACATACTGGCTGCCTAAGTTAATAAATGATAGGCTTGGAGTAATAATAGACATAGAAAGTGCTGAAGCTTTTAGTATGTGTTTTCTGACAAGTTTTTACTTTGGTGTTGACTGGCTGGCCCAGTTAGAACCTCGCAGAGCCTCGCACTCTTGGAATGCAGGAGAGATTCCCTGCCCCAAAAGAGTTGCATCAGGTTAAAAGCTGTCGGTTGAGTTTCATTATGTGAACTGTAGAGGAAAATGTAGATTCTTCAGACTTTAATGACTGTTCACTGCTCAGTGCTCTTTAAAAGCCTGTTTATGCCTCTTAGGCAGTTCTCTGGAACTTTGGGGGCAAGATTTTCATAATTCCTATTGTATTTTCAGTCTTCTCAGCTTCCTTTCCTTCAGGTTAGCTGGATATTGACAGTCTCTCATTTTTCTGTTTGTTTAATACTTCAGATCTATTCTAGTCGAGAACTTGAAGAAACATTGAACAAAATCAGGGAAATTCTCTCGGATGACAAGCATGATTGGGATCAACGAACTAATGCGGTAAACTCTGGCACTTTCAGGTCTGGGTGTGTTTCAGAAAGGAGAGGCAGCTGGGTGTTTTAAACTGCTTTTCTTGAAGCAAGAGTAATTGAAGACAATTGAGGAAATTCTCTTTTTCAAACCTTGCATCTTGTATACAAAATGAGTTTGAGCGCAGGTATTTTACAAAGGCCGAAATACATTTTTGCTGACGTTTAAGTGGAAGCTTTTCTAAAAGCCATCATGTCATGTAAGTTTCAGCTGTCATGATAGAATCATAGAATGGTTAGGCTTGGAAAAGACCTTAAGGTCCCAATTCCAAGCCCCCTGCCATGAACAGGGACACCTCCTGCTGGACACTGTTGGCCAAGGCCCTGTCCCTGTCCAGCCTGGCCTTGAACAATGCCAGGGATGGGGCAGCCACAACTTCCTGGGCTTTTTTTTTGGTGCAGACCTGCATATTCTGCAGATGAACTGCTAGCTGTAGTACCTCCTTAGTGTGGCTCTAATAAGTTGCGCTTGCAGGATTAAAATGTGTGTGTAGCATTTGTATTTCTTATCAGATTTATGAAGTCTTAGTGCTCAGAAGCAGGTATTTGAACAGCATTTACATGTTGGTACATCTGTAGACTGGGATATGAGACTTCTTAGCTCTAGAGTTTAAGTAATAGAATGTTTTTACATTTTTCAAAGTTACTGCTATGTATTTCAAGGTGATTCTTTGCTTTGAGTTTGAGTTTTGAAAGCATTTGCTTGAAATGAAGTTGTTGCTTTTTTATTTCGCAGTGCGTATTGGTGGTGTCCTAAATAAAATGCCTTTCATTTTTCTAGCTGAAGAAAGTTCGGTCGTTGCTTGTTGCTGGAGCTGCACAGTATGATGGATTCTTCCAGCATTTACGTTTGTTGGATGGTGCTTTCAAGCTGTCGGCCAAGGACCTGAGATCCCAGGTGGTTAGAGAAGCCTGCATTACTGTAGCGTAAGTACCGCTTGCGTGCGCTTGTGTACGGTGCTGCATCAAATGATTAATTTGACTTAAAATGCCTTAGCAGTGCCGCAGGAAAGAGTATCCTGTGGGGTGCTGTACACTCTGATTGAGAAAGAATCAAGTCAGTAGCTGAAGCTAGAGAGAAAAAGAAACATTTAAAGGGATTTGCTCTCTTAGGGCATATACGTTGTCGATAACCCTGTAACAGATTGTAAGTGCGGAATAAGTTCTCATCATTACACTGTGTCCTTAGCAGTGCTTGCAGCAGTTCATATTAACTTGCTCTGTAATACTGGGGGCTAGTCTTAGGAGCATTCATGCTTTGGTGATTGGCACAGGACCTCACTGTGACTACTTGTAGTAGCAAAGTGAGCTGCCCTATGATGGTTTGCATATTGCATGTTTTGGTGAGGTGGTTTCTTCATGTCCATGGTAATTCTAGAAGCTGTGGCTTCACAGTAATAAGACCTTCACTCTTACCATCTTGGGCACTCACTGAATTCAAGGACAGGGGTAAAAGCGCCATTGCTACCTTGGAGACCTGTTGGAGTGTGCAGCTATCCTTGCCAGGAAGATTGAGGCTTTGAGAAAATAGCGCAAACCTTTCCTAACGTGAAGTCAAGAGTAATGTTAAAAGTACTGTGGAAATGTCCTTATCCATGCTTAAAAGCCTGGAATTTTACTTGAACCCTAAAACTTAGATACAATTTGATGTGTCGTTTGCTGCTGACTGCAGATTCTTTATATATATGTAGCTTCTGCATGGAAGAAGCATTTTCTGTCACCACTGGACAGTTAAATTACTGTGTGTTCTATGTGTTTGTACAATTTGTCAAAATTGAAACCATACCCTTTAATGAACAAGGGAGTCAAATGTAATGGTTGGCTCATTATGATAAATTCAGTAGGTTTAACTGCATTCAAAAGCAAAAAATCTCAATAATTTTCATTAGAGTTTTAGATCTGTGTATTCTCAAAGTGTGTTAAAAAAGCAGAAGTACTATGATGTTTTACGTGGATATGAGAATTTTAGCCTTTCAAATAATGTTATTTCTTTTTCATTGCAAAATAAAGTTATTATTGTTCACCCTTTAATGTGTCTGCTAAGTAGCAAAAATACTCTACAAATCCTGGATTTCTAATTAGGAGGGGACTTGGGAATCATGAAATTAAGTTCTGCTGTTCTGAAAGTAAATCTTTAAAATGTACAGTCAACTCTGTTATCCTAAGACTAAGAAATTGGCTTTTGTTAACAAGTTTTATTTCTTTTTTCTAACTAGCCACCTTTCAACTGTTTTGGGAAACAAATTTGATCATGGGGCGGAAGCTATCGTGCCTACTCTTTTTAACCTGGTTCCCAACAGCGCCAAAGTGATGGCAACTTCTGGGTGTGCAGCCATTAGATTCATTATTCGGGTAGGTGTTCCTCTCTCACTTTGTTTACTGGGAGTATTCACATTGTGGTTCTTAGCAGAGATAACATTTCTGAAATAAAGGATTATAAATTACTCTATAACGGAAGAGTAATCTTATGTCACAGATGGACAAATATTATTTATCATTGAAACCAGCTGACTGCATTATCATAATAAAGATGGAGGAATAGGTATGAAAAGCAAGTCTGTTTTCATGATTTGTCTGTAATGTGTTCATTGTGAAAAAGGCAGATGTATTTCAAAGGTAAGTGCTTCTAACTGCCTTTTTACAAGGCAAAGTTAAGCTAGTAATTAAGGAGCTACTAAGATTACTTTTTTCTTGACAACAAAACAAAGCTATTTACTTTTATAAGAAAAAAAGAATAAACATAGTACTAAAACTAAATTGGAGCCGTGGAGTTAGAATCATAGAATCATAGAATAGTCAGGGTTGGAAAGGACCTTAGGATCATCCAGTTCCAACCCCCCTGCCATGGGCAAGGACACCTCACACTAAACCATGTCACCCAAGGCTCTGTCCAGCCTGGCCTTGAACACCACCAGGGATGGACCATTCACAGCTTCCTTGGGCAACCCATTCCAGTGCCTCACCACCCTCACAGTAAAGAATTTCTTCCTTATATCCAGTCTAAACTTCCTCTGTTTAAATTTGAACCCTTTAGCCCTTGTCCTATCACTACAGTCTTAATTTTGTCCTCTTTAAATAAATCGTATGATTTGCCTTTACATTGTTAAAAGGAAGGCTTTCTTCCCCCTTTTAGATTTAAATACATTCTAAAAACATTTTTTTACATATTGTCCCTTTTATAGTAAAATGTTTATCATATTTGTGTTTCATCTCAAAAAGGTTAGGAAATTCTTCTGGTTTTCCTATCATTGCATAGATGAACAAATAAACCTTGATATCATCAATCTATTTGTTCATTTCCTTGCTAACTAGAAAAAGAAAATCTGATTTTATTCTGCTCATTTTTAATAAAAGTAGCATATGTAGAGGCTTCCTATGTTTCTTTGGGAATAACCAAATGTAATCCTTATCCACCTTGACCAGATGGTAATCTAACAAGATAGATTATATTAACACTCTAGTGTGTGGTAAGTGATCTGGAGTAATTTCTTTTTATATTCTCTTTGGCTATTCAAAAACTTACAGGCAGAATGACTAAACAGAAAAGCAATCTATATAAAATTTACTATAGGAATGGGGTCGCTTTATTTTTGTCAAATAGAGAAAAAAACATAGAAACATCTACGTAGAAAACAGATGTCTCTTCATTCCTCTGGAATCTTGATGTGGTTTATCCCTTCCACTTATTTTTTATTTCTAGTTCAGAAACTGCAACTCAGAATAGGTATGATAGAGAGTTTTTTACAGTGTCATTCTGCAATGCTCCATACTAGAACATGTAGCAGAATACGACAATTCTGGACACCAACATGATCTCGGCCCCTTACCTGAACAGGATTTGGTGTAGAAATTAGGCTTTCCTGTTCAAACTGAGCATGAAAACTCCTGAGAAATAATTTGCATCTAAACTATAAGATTTAGTATTTCTGCAATATTCACACACACAAATCTATTTACAGCCGCCTTGAGTACCTGAAAATATTTACACAACAGCTTTCTTAAAAATTATGAAAAATATGTAATCTCCAGCACTTCATTTCCTATCTAAGAATTATGTGAGAAATATGGCAAGTTGCAAACAGTCATTGAGAAATTCTTTAAAGCGGTCTAAGAGCTATTTGCTTTATCTGGATCCTAAATCCTTCCAAATCACTAACAGCTGGTGACATGTAATTCTCATGGAAAACTGCAAGCTAAGTTTCCAACTCATAACTCGTCTGAAGAGATATCTGACTGTGGTCATGACCTGAATGGCCAGGTTTTTAAACCTTCCTCTGCAATTACCGGAAGCGTTTTCATGTTATGCAACAGAAAAGTATTCCTTCAAAGGCATAGTGTTAAGATTTTAAAAGACTCCTTGAAATGGGACTTGAGAAAATATTTTGGCAGACAACGCAGAGTTAATCTGTTTTGCCTTTCCATGCCTTTCCATTATGCAAAACATGCCCCTTACTTAGCTACTGCAAGTTACTGCTGCCTGGAGAGAAGAAAAAGGGGGAATATTTTAAGTAAGTGTAGGGAAAACAATACACTAGCACAAATTCTGGGCATCTCAGTTATGAAAACTTGTTCCTAATTGGCTGAATAGCTGTCACCCTTAATGTCATTGTGGCTGCCTTTAAATCTACAGCTGCTGGAGTCAAAAGCAAGGATTTTTACCTAGCAGCAATTAGTGATTATTAAACAGTAATATTTTTTTGCCCCCTTCTTCCCTATTTGGTGATAGAAACTTGTACATGCAGCAGTACAATACTGTATGTAATAGCCAGCTACAACTGACATCCACTGCCATTAGAGTAACACTGCCATAATCTCCAACTTTGCTGATGTCCCTTCACTTTAAGGATGCTTGGAAACTTCTTATGCCAATCAGGACAACCTACATAAAGTGAGATTTATGAGTAACAGGAGACTTAGTTATACCAGATACTGAGAGATCTCACCCATAGTACTGTGCTGGCAGTGGTCCTGCGAGAAGAACCTTGAGACTAAAGCAGTGGAGCTGAAGTTAACATACTTAAAAGAGGATGAGGCAGAGCTGTAAGTCAAACATGTCCTAAGCATGAATTAAAATTTTCACTACAACCATCCTAAAAGGGTGTGAGAAACATGGAGTGATAGTAAAGAGGAGAATAAAGTACAAAAGAGACAAAGAGAATTTTTATGAAAGGAGGCTTAAAAACTGCAGCAAGAGAGAAATGCACAGCAAATAGAGATGTGCCAATCAATTAATAGGGCAGTAAGGGTGTTTACGTAGCATGAAGACATGTACACACAGTGTGCATTAGATGAGATACATTTTAAAGCGTAGTACACCAGAAGATTCAAAATAACTGGAAAAGGTGATATGATGTAAAGACAATCCTATCTGAAACAAACCAAATCGACTTGGCTTCTACAGCAAATCTGAATTGTTGTTTCCTTGCTAAAATGGCAGTGGCGGGGAAATAAACTGCATCATAAAAAAAGTATTAGGCTAATGCAGGGTAGTGTCTTCACTGGGATATCACTCAGAGAAGCAACAGTGTGATGAAATGCTAACATAAAACCAAAACTAGGTAGTTCCATATTTTGCTGTTTCAATTTTAAACGTGTTTTATGGTATCTTCATCATAAAAAGGAATGATGTGATAAAACAGTAGTGTCACAGAAGCTCACAAATTTGCCATTACAAAACCTATTTTCAAGAAACAACAGTGTTTGGCAGGTTCCAAGGTGTGAAAGGAGAAACAAACGTAAAAAAATTTGTCACAGCAGTTACCAGATTTATGCGACTTCAAATTTTCCTACTTGAATTATTCATTCTACTTTAGTTATTCACCCTGCTTTAATACATCTTTATACACTCTTCTTACACTGCATCTCCTTACTGGAGGTAGATATTTTAACTCCAATTCGTGGTATACTTGATTATTTGATTAAAGATTACTTTGCTTTAATTACTGCACATTTTTCTAGGATGATGCCAGCCTATTAGCATAGCTGTAGCAGAGTATGTCTCTGCACTCTCTAGCCTCTCAACGTGGAAGTAGAATATCTATTACAAATAGCAGTACCGGTTTTCTTCCTATGGAAAAGAATCCAAAGATTAATTCCTAAACGTGTTTTGCTGAATCTGCACCAGCTAGAAAAGTGTCATGGATATGCTGGCATTCCTGTAATCCTCTCTGCTGCCTTTGCTGCTGGTGCTCTGGTGTAGGTCAGTACGCTATTGTGTTCTTGAAATATTTATCTCACATTTAATAGATATTTGTATATCTTTCTGCCTCTGAGATAGTAGCTTTAACTTAGCTGCTGAATTAAAATTAGTAGGGCTTTTTGCCTGAGGTCAGTAATCACCTTCATTTCAGATAAATAATAAACATAAATCAAATGAACTTGCTGGCTTGGCTATAGAATTTACCAATTATTATTTTTGACCAAAACGTATTGTATTGTCTGAAGGCTGAAAATGAGAGTCATCACATTAGCAAATTACTCATGCTAATGTTTTCCTCTGTAATCCAGTTATACAAGAGATAAATGAGATTTAGAAATTCACTGCATAACCACGTCCTCTCATGCAAAAAGCAATAACTTTCTTCCCTAGGCAGTATAGGACTAGCTTTTAAATTTTAATAAACACTCTAGAATATTGTTTTGTGGGGCTTGGAAAAGTAATTAAGGATGAAGAATCTTTTTACTGTTGGGCTAACTGAACAAAATATGTCAGGGTTCCTAATCTTGTGCTAGGAGGAAAGCATCAGCTTCACAAAATTGCTCTCTCTGACAAATTCAGTATTAATTGTTCCTCTTGGCAGGTAGCAGAAGAACACTTAATATCAGAATCATTGTGTGGTTGTGTATGTACTGCACAAAAACAAAGTAAGCAATACTCTGTGTATTTTAATTTACATATGAAGACTACATTCAACTACACTCTTACAAAAGGCAGTATCCCGAGTTAAAATAGATTAGCAAGATGATGAGCAAAGCAAATACTTATTGCTTCTGCTGTTTACTATCAGTGTGTATTCATAGTTAACAGGTATAAAAGGTATTTTATCAGAATAAGAGCACACGCAACCACACATAATAAAAAGCAACCCTATTCTAAATTAAAATGTTTTTATGAAAAAATACATTAATATGCTTTAACCCTGTCCCTTGACAATTTCATTGCATTTCCCTAGTTCTTATATAAAAGAATGGATAATGGTTTTATATTTACCTTTTCCATACAACTTATCATTTTATATGCTTCTATCTGAATCTTCCTATAGTTATTTATTTTTTGTAAGCTGAAGTCTATTTAGGCTACGTGAAGACTGTACTATACATCTGATTATACCTCTTCTGCTTTACTATATCCTGCTTAATTCTGATGTAATCTTTTTGAGACAGGACAAACATAATGGTTTTGTATGTTGACATAATGATGCTAATTTCTTTTCCTAATAATTTCCTTTCTCAATAATTTTACGATTTTGACTACCATATAAGCATTAAATGGACATTTTCATAGAAACTCAGGATTACGGACATGTGAAAGCAGTTCTGGAACTGTAAAACAGAAATCCAAAATCTCCCTCCTGTGTTGAATTCCACCTTCTATTTTACCATCTGCTAGAATAATGCTATGATGTACACTTTCATACTCAGTCCTAGCTCAAGCTATTCTGAAACCTGCTGCTTTGCTAGCAGACTTGGTTACTTCACTTTTTACTGTCTTCAGAGACTGCTGGCTGTACAGTGCAGGTCCTAGGAGAGACCCCTGTATTTGCTGTCCTGGCAACCTGTCACCACTATGAAAACTGGCCGTTCTTCCATTTTCTTTTCTCTCCTTTAAGTGATTGTCCATTCACAAGAGAATTGTCCTTACTCAAGAACAGTTTAGGGTTTTTTTAAACTGCCATTTCACATATGCTCTTTGACTTCTTGAAAGCACACTCGCAGATATGAGACATGACTTGCTTCTCCAAAAGCTGTGCTGAATCTTTACTACTCTGTGTAGACAGACGCCTACCTATTTGCCAGGCATGGAAATCAGACTTAGTTCTTCAAATCCCTCTTCAAGCCCCTTAATAGTTCCTGGCATCACATTTGGTATCTTCCACTCATCTAGTACCAAGGTCAACTGAAACATCACTTCATACCTCAGCATTTTAATTTCATGAGTGTTGGATCTCAGGTTCCTGCGTACTTTTTAATCTGGTCCAGACAGGTTTCACTTACTAATTTGTTTAAAAAAAAACCTTTCTTTTGGGACTGTAGCTTGAGTTAACTCCTTAGACTTGGCCTGTAAAAAAGGCCCTGGTAGCTGAAATCCAGCCACTTTTTCACCTCAGATAGTTATGTTTACTCAAAAACATCAAACCTGGCTAGACCCAAGAGTCCCATATAAAGTTAGCTAGCTGCATCATTTGTGTTAGGAATAACTTTGAAAGTTTAGAAATTGTAAGGATTTTGTAAATTACAGCCAGTAAGAGAATAAGTGGAAGGCTGTTCTTCATTGTATATTTGACAACACTATACCCATTTGGTTTTGACCAAAAAAAACCCCAAACAACAGTGCTGTGTCCATTTGGTTCCATTTTAAGTCCCACTGTCATTCCTACTGTCATGTATTTTTCCTTTCAGATTTCTTCCTATTATTCCTAGTTGGTGCCCAGCTCTCACTCTGACATTTATACATTTTCAATGCATATAGACTGTACTGAGCCTTCCCAGATCATTACCTAAATATATTCTGTTTTCTTCTGTGTGCACAGTTCATTTCCACTAACTGCTGTCTTTCGGACCTAATTAGGTCTGAAGCTGTGTTCCAGAACAGCACAGTTAGAATTTCAAATCCATTCTGCCTTACTGGTTATCACAATGCGTATCCACAAGCATAAACATACCTGAAGGATGTATGATGTGCAAGTGCTTTCTCAACCATTTGTGTTAATTCTGAGGAGTGATTTCCTTCATATATAATAGCTGCTATTAGTAGAGACATGAACAGAATGGAAATCCCAGGCAGAACACCTCTAGCTATGCTATTGCCTTACAGTGCACCAGTCGCCCCTGAGATGCATTCATGTGCGCTACTGTTCAAGAGCCTAGGATAACATTTGTGCACAATTTTAAGAGCTGTCTGTACTTTCAGTTGCACTCCCTCATCACTATCATGTTTCATCTGAGACTCCTCTGTGATCTTTCCTGCAGACAGCAAAAATCTGATGCGTAGGCAATGTTGTACATATCTTAAAGGGAAGACAAGAAGGGGGAAACATTTTATGTCCGAAAGAGGTTGCAATGTATATCAAAGGTAGAAACAAGTTATTTTTATTGCAACAAGCCGTGCACTGAGCAGTACACACAAAGCTTTAACACTGTATTGTATCTCTCAACATACTCTGGATTGGGGCATCTAATCAGCATGCTGCTCTTACCAACTTGTATTCACATTCAATTCTGCATTTCCCTCTAATGCATGAAAAACAGTCTTAGGCATATTTTGATAGCAAACTGATGCAAACCTATGACAGAGCAGAAGGACTGAATGAATAATTATACTGCTAACCTACCTGCTGTCACACAAGTAATACATGTAAAGAAATGTACAGATATACCAGTTAACCTTAGCATCCGCCATCAGAGCAAGATTGCAGTTGCACTGGAAATGGCACAGCAGACAGATTTGACTTGCTATCAGTACTACGCCATAACTGATTTCTGGAGGCTCAGCTCTCCAGTACAGACAAAACCTGTAGCCTATTTGTATTTGAGCCTTTGGAGCAGCGGTGCATTACAGCCCTCTGGGGAATGCAGCACGCTTCCCATGGTACATTTGGATAGCTCTGTAAGTCAGGGTCTGGATGACAGAATAATAGTTTAATTTCTTGCTCTTCTTCAGCGTGTTCGTAGTCCCATGACAATGATGTAGTGGGGTCAATCAGTGCAAATGCAGAGACAGTGTCTTGCTGCTGTGCAACATCACTAAAGGATCATTTCCTTGCACGTTCTTTTCCATTACAAATTTGCACTATGACAACATGCCTGAAAGCAAGGGTTTACAGAGAACATGATCTAATCAGAACTGTATAGTCAGACATAGGCTTGTTGTGGATAAGTCATCAAAAATGGCTTTCTCCTTACATATTACTTCAGCTTCTGCTTAAATCTGGTGAGTCCAAGCATTCATGAGCTCTTTTGAGACCATAGCACTCTTGGTCTTTTTATATTCCTAATGAGTTAGGCCTAGTACCGTCAATTTCCGTAATTTTCTTTTACAGTGGAGGAGGATGTAAGACCTTTTTCATATTTCAGTGGTGAGAGCATGTGAGTATTATGGCATGTCCCAGTTATCTAAACTGAGGACCTGTTCATGGTGTCTGTCTACCTTCTGAGCCTATCACTGAGGAAGGCCTTCAGAGAAAAGCTGATGTGAATCTGCGTTTCAACCCAATAGGGAACTGGAACATGATGCGCGCTCACACCTGGCCTCAAGAACTCAAACGTGCTCCTCCACTTTGAACTTAGCCTCTGAGGTTGATGTTAAGGTATCTCCTAGAGAAGCAGTGCAAACACAAAGCTAGTCATAGTTGGTTGAAGTTCATAGTGTACTTTTTTACACTACTGTAAAGAGCAAAAGATAGTATCAGGCCTGAAGAACTCTTGCCACCTAGGTGCATGAGAAATAGCACTTTCTCTCGGGCACTTTGCAGCCTTTGTCCCTGACTTACCATGGGTGTACAAATATGAAAATAATAATTAGGCTAATTTATTTTCTAATACCAAACATTTTGAGCTCACTCTCAGAATATCCCTCAGGATTTGTAACAGGGATCTTAGACATTCTTTAAGTCTAAATAACAGAATTGATAACAGACAGTCCCGAAATATGACGTTAATATGTTTGCTATTCTACACAACTATTTTTAATATCATAGATTTTCTTTTTTTTTTTTTTTTTTCAATACTAGGAACTCAGGTTTTCATATCTCTTTCATACTTCCTGCTTGAAAATAGAGAAGGGAAAGTCACAGAATGTTAAAAGCACACATTTAATTTGACTTTAAGCGTGTAAGGCTACAGGAGGGGGACATGAAAAAGTTGTTACCCTGCAAAGAGAATAAAGCCAAGTGACAGTTGCACTGTAAAAACATAAAGGAAAGTCCCTGCTTATTATAGTCAATCCCAGGCCTTTCAAATGACAAACCAGTTGAAGAATTTCTAGGTAGGCTAACTGTTCTCTCTGATATTTAGAAAATGGAAGAAAACAGAAGGTAAGGCATATGCTGTGTTAAAAGAAATTTTCGGATTGAAGGTGTGATGCCACTTAGACACTGACAGCTGCAGTGGTCATAACTTAAAATGTCTCTGCAAATACTAAAATAATAGATTCAAGATTCTGTTGTGGTATGTAACAGCACTGCTCAAAAAGCATACAATGTTTTGAAAGACCTCTTGGCTGTCTGACAAATTATTTTTCTCATCTGTAGCGGCTGCAAATTATAAAGCTATGTTTCTGCTTTCTAGGTCTAGTTAACATATTTATCATACATACAATTTTCAACACTACACAGTGTTGTCCCAATATTACCAGAAAAAAGAAATGGAAGTCGTTTAAAAGCACAGAGGAGTCCACCTGATCTCATAGATTTGACCACTTACTTTCAACTCAGTCTCAGTTTTTTTCCTTTACTACAGTCCACCATCAATTTCATCTCTGGAAACAGACCAAAACATGTTCTGAATTCTTCACTCCAGTAGCCCTTAGAATTTATCCATTTTTAACCCTTCCATTAAACAGTTCTGCTTAAATTCCTTTTTACTTTTCAAATTGATAGAATAACTGCTTTCTGCTCTATTTTGCTAATGAAACTAAATCCTCTTGCTTGGATTTTGTAGTTTTGCTGGGCACCAGGCTGATAGGTTTACTGGGGTATGTTTTGAGCCCCACTACATTCATAAAATCCTCCTGAATTTGCTGGCTACTGCACGCATCTGCTCCATTGATATTTCTGTCCCAATTCTCCACACTGCTTTTCAACAGCTTGCAGGATGATCTTTTCAATTAGAGCATAGTCTTGAGATTTTATTTTCCCAAGAAGAATTATGTAACGTTTAGACTGAGTCATATTTGCCATCTGCTGATCCAACCACATCAACAATACAAATTTTTAAAAACCCCAGTTTTCTTTAGTATCTGCTTCTAATCTGACTTTTCACCAACATGCAGGTTTATGCACATACCCCTGCCTTATGATTAGCTCTTCACAGCATACTGGCACCTCTTCAGAGGCTCTCAGCAAACTTGAAGAAATCCATTCCTGCTGAGCATTCCGAGGACGTATGCGAGGTGTTTATCAGGCAATGCATGTGATCGCATACAAAATCAAACGCAAGACAGAAATAGAGGGAAATTATGGCTATCTTAACACAGGACATCAAGAAGCTTCAAAAGGAGGGGTATTCTTAGTTTATGGCTAACTTTGGAACTAGTTAATGCTTGAGTGGGTGGTAACAAGATACATAACTTTTTATTCCAGCTTTAAATTGCTGTTTTTCACTGTGACTGCTGTGACTAAGGACTTAAACTGTAAATCCTAATTCATGTGATTATATATTTATTTGTTTAAACCATAATGAAACACTTGTGTTCACAGTTTCAGACCTTAATATTGCTATTTATAACATGCTCTTTCAATCAGAAAGGCCATAGTTAAAGAGTCTCTCCACCGAGTAATTTTATGTTAGCGCTCAATTCCGTGTCCTGTTGACAACATTGGAGGAGACATCATTTCACATCCTGAAAATGCCAAACTATGTAAATTACATTTTCTAGCTAAAAAATAGATCCTGTTTTGTTGCTGTGGACAACTATATTGCAACAATAAGTCCCCATGATGGTAATTTTTTGCCTTTGTAAAAGAAAATCAGACCCCAGGAAGAAATTTCTGTTATGAGATTAAAACTGTTTCATTGTCTAATAAAAACATAAAAAACACCTCTAAAACTTACTGACTGGAGCTAAAACAAGACATTTGTGAATTCAACAAGGATTTTTCCATTGACTTGAATGTACAATAGGTCCGGAGTAATTAATGCTCTCTCTGGGAACATTAAAATCCTGCCTACAATGATGTTGTTTTGCTATTGCTGCGCTTCACATTTTGAGAGCATAGTTCACAAAAAACGCCACTGATCTCAGAGGGGGAATGGTAAGGGGTCTTAACTTACTTTACTGCTGTACCTATGGTTCTGCCTGCACAAATGACAAAACTAAACCAGGAACCTGGAGCTGTAATTTGGCTTTTCATGTGTACACTGCATCAAATGGGGCGTTCAGCAAGGACGTGCCCATGAACTGGCCAGCACTGAGTATTTTCATCATAGCTTGTAAGAACATAAGCCATAAAGAATGGTTAAAGTCATACAATTCAAAAGGTGACATGTTTTGAAACCCGTAACAGACCGGTAGTAGCAGAAGGGATGCCTGGATGTGACAGCAAGCACATTCGGTTGTACCTCCCATCCTTCGACACGTTAAAAAGCCACGATCCCGGTTTGACAGGCGAGAACAGTCCCGCCTGCCCGATTCGCCGAGCCACCAGCTCAGCGCGGCTCCCGACCTCAGCGGGGCCCGCGCTTTCCTTTTTGTCTGCACCGGTTCACTCGATGGAGCAGGCTCGCCCCTGTGCCGGGGTGTCTTCCCGCGCCCCGGGATGCGGCCGAGACCCCGTTCGGAGGCTCTCCTCACATACACATAGCGCCAGGGTACCTCAATCCCTCCGTACCTCGCCTCGGGACCCACCACCGGCCTGTCCGCGCCCACAGCCTCGCCCCCTGCCGCGGGAGGACATCCGCCCTCGCCCCGACATCCAGGGCCCTCCCTTCCCTTCCGCAGCGCAAGGAGGCGCCACCTCCCCGGCGCTGCCCCGTAGCACCTGCGGCAGCCGGCCCTGCTGCCGCGGCAGCCGCAGGCGAGGGGGACGCACCTGCTCCCTCCCCTCGCCCGCAGCGCCGGTCGCGGCACGGCACCGCAGTGGAGCGCCAGGCGCTGCCGCTGCTGAGGGGCGGGTTTATAGGGCGGAGGAGCGCAGCCCGCCGCGGCAGCGGCGAGGGGTTGGGGCACGCGGAGGGGGGCACCGAGCCCGGGCAGCCACTGAGAGCGCGCCAGCCTCGTCTCCCCAGCAACGGGCCTGGCAAGTCAGCGCCGCGCCTCCGCCCCCCGTCCCGCCCTTCTTCCGTCTGGCCGTGAGGGTCGTTATCCCCCTCAGCCCGGCCTGCCACGGGCACGGGGGCTGAGGCTCCCGGCTCCCCGCTCCCCCCGCCCCATCCTCTCCGGGTCGGGGCCGTGCGTGCATGGGAGTGGGGCGGGGGGGGGGGGTTGGTGGGGTGTCTTTATTGGCCTCGTCCTCCCCTCCTTCTCTTCCACACTCCACCCAGAAGTGATCCAGTGAAACTAGGAGGAGGTGATTCTCCTCCTCCCTCCTGCTGCTGCTCCTGCTGGTCTGGAAGGGACTGCAGGAATCTTTGCTCTGCTCTGAGGCAGGGTCTGGGGAGGGGAGAGCGCTCTGAGGAGAGAGGGGGCCGCCGTGGCGCGGGGTGCAGCTTTCCTGGTGCGCGGCGGGGTGCGAGGGGGCTGCTTGGTTCCTGACCATGGGGAAGGACCAGGAGCTGCTGGAAGCTGCTCGCACTGGGAATGTGGCTCTGGTGGAGAAACTCCTCTCTGGAAGGAAAGGAGGGATCCTGGGCAGTGGATCTGGAGCTATTCCCTTATCCAGCTTACTGAGGTAGGGACATCGTTCCCCATCAGAGGCTGGGGATATTAATCTCTTCTTCCCTATCACCATCATCACCCCTCTCATCTTCATTTTCATTCCTGCATCCTTCATAGTAACAATAAATCGTTCACTGTCTCGCCGAGTACAAGTGTGCCTGTGTTTAAAGTCACAGGCAGTCATTTTATTCATACAGTGATACTGAATTTCTTGCCTTCAGTGTATCTGTAGGGTACTCGTTCATTCTGTTTCTAGCTGTGGTGCAGAACTTGTATTTTTATTGCTGGGTTAATATGCACAATGTACTAATTACCCTTCCTTTGATATTTCATCTTCAAATTGCTACTTGTAATCACAAATGGAAGCGTTATTCACAGACGATGCATTGCATTGAGGAATTATGTGTAAAAAGCCAGAGCTTCACCCCATACCCCATACCAGTAGTTGGTACCTTCACTTCCAGAAGATAACGAGCCTACCAACAAAGGAAGGGAATTTTTGTTTTCTTAATGAGAGATCATAGGGGTGTAAAACTTACGGAGCAGGTTAGATAAGACCAGCATTACTTTCAAGGTACCTGGATTTGGTGGAGTGAAACTGGGTTACTGGCCATGTTGGATGGAAGACTTAACTTTAGTCATTTTGTCATGTCTCAGGCAATCCACAGCATGGCTTTGATGTTAAGTTTCATCATCTCTTATTTAAGAGCATTAGCACAAGCTTTTATGACATTTGACAGTATTCAGACAAGAGGAGGTCTGCAGCACACAGTCCAGTGCTAGTGTTCAGTACTACACTAGGCATAGCGAAAGAAGACAAAATGAACTGTAACACTGTTGACCTAGAACTTGAAAAAACAGGGATTTTGGTGTGTTTGTTTTGTTTTGTTTTATTTCTCTGTACTTTTTTTCCTTTTTTCTGTAAAGAAACGTCCTAGAGAAATGGAATTTGCTTAAATAAAAATACATTTGTGATTCTGTTGCCAGTATCTCCTCGTCTGGTATACTAATGCATTGTTTCAGTGTTCCCCATCAGAGGAAATTTAGTGTAACTGTCCAAATTATACCAGTCTAAACTCTTATTATAGGTTTTAGTGCTGTATACAACCACAGTTCAGGTTTACCGAAGTTGTGTGATGCCCCAGTTCAATTAGTTATTGTACCATTGTTGAATTACTAGCCCATTGACCAAAATCAAAACACACTGTGCAATTGTTTCTTGTGCTGTACTTTAATAGGCTGACTAGCAAGGAGTATCCCAGATAATTGGTTGAATTTAAAATGTGAGTTGTCTTAAATTGTGATGCCCATTTTTTGTAAGTACAGAAGTTCACTTCAGTACAATGACTAGCCATTTATAATCCAGTCCTACTGCATGATTTGTGTAGTGACTTTCTTCAGGACTAGTGCCTGTGCTGTGTTCTTGCGCTGTTATTTTCATGTTGTATATTGTAAGTTCCGTATATCCAGAGGGGACTGTATTTTCTTGTGTTTTTTATTAACCAGCAGTGTTTTACTTTGTGTATATGGAACACATTAACCACGTGTCTTCTACAGATGGGTCACGGCAATCATTGTTTGTTACTCACACTTTTAAGTATTTTAGGTTGTAAACTCAACTGTAGTCTTATTTTTTTTATTTTTTTCTGGAAGTGCACTTAGCTTAAAAGGAAGTAAGGCAAGGTAAAACATGCACTGTTTTATTTATGATATTTCTTACTAATGTTATCTAGAATGTCTCTGGCTTCTGTAAATGTAAATTAAAAAAATTACAAGTAAAAATTTAACATACCGCTACTAAGATACTTCTGTTTATAAAGAAGTTATTTGAATACATTTTAAAAGAATTCAGTAATGGATTGATGCATAATCATTCACAGTCTAACACACTATTGAACATAATGTGTTTCAGAGGGAATCTTAATAATTTCATTGACTTCACCAGGAGTTCAAAGTAGAAGCTACTATGCATTATAAAAAGTGTTTTGAAGAAAAAATTACACAAGCTGGGTATTTTAACATACCTTTTTTTGGAGATGTTGTGTGATCTGACTGATGCCAGTAATTACGGGTTAAGCCCAGAACGACACGCAAGATTAAGGTGGGATCTATCTTGGTACAGAGCACATGGAAAAGAAGAAAGTACTGAAAGGGAGTCATTCTAACATCTTGATCCTATTTAGGAAATCAACACAAAACAGCAATCTTATAAAGAGCCATAATTGTAAAGTGTGAAAGTTTGAATTTGAGATTTGGAGATTCTGAAGGATTTTTTAATAGAAAACTAGTTGAGGTAGCTTACAACTAGTGCTATCCTAATATTTTTTGCATACAGTTTATTAGACTAAAACCTGTTTTTGAAAGTGACAATAAAGAGAAAGCATAGAAAAAAATACAGGGACATATTTTTTCTTCTTCTTATGAAATCTTTAGAAGACATTGTGTTTGACAGTAACTGCTGGTGTTCATTGATCATAATTATTGCTCAATTCCTAAAATGGTGTCCCAGAACTGTACCTGTCCTGTTGTGGTGAGAAAGGTCTATTTTACTTTTACTTTCTCCTTTTGGCAATGCTGTTCCTACCATTTGGCTGAAAAAGTCCTTCAGCATGCAAGTAGACTAATACTGTGCCTGATACACTGGTCTAAGTAGCAGTACACATTCCCTTTGGATTTCTTCTAAGTGCTGAAGACAACTCAGTTTATGTGGCTGAGCTCTCTATGGCTTGATGCTTTTGTTTTGGTGAAAATTTGCTTCACAGTAATTACGCACCTCGTGAATGACATATAATATTCATGAATTGACAAGTACACATCGATTGTTATCTGAAACAAGGAGCAAAATATCTGGGCTCTAATTTTCTATTTACATTTTTATATAATTTTTCTTCTGCCTTTTACTGTATTTTATGGTATTTGGAAAAATATGGCAAGCTTTTGTATGGTTGTGTTGTAGTTGAACTTATTCATTGATGTTAATTGTGGAATAAATTACTTAGTTTTTAAAGGGCTGACTTCTAATTTATAGATCATTATATTAAATCATGACTACAGCTAAGGAAAACAACATTGTTCCAGAAGGCTGTTTAAGCACACATGTAAATATATGAATGAATTCCTGTGAGGATTTAAAACATGCTTAAAGCAGAGTATGGTCAAAGCACATGAATATGATACATCCTTAAGTAAAAGGTCATATGCACCCAGATATCTGTAAGAGATACTATGTAAGACCTTATGCCCAAATAGATTATCTAGAGCAGTGACAACTAATCAGTAATTTTTGGCTGTGTGCACCATATGACTTGCTTCAGTTCAGGAGAGGCATTGAAAGTCTCTGGGTCAGTTTGTGGCCCTCTGCCTCAGTCTCTATACTTTGCTCTGGAATATAAAGATTGTGGGCGAATATATGGCAGGTGAATTCCTCAGATGCAAAGGTTAGCGTAAGGTGTTGCAGCATACTAGAGCAAGTATAATGCTCAGTAAACACCTGGCATAGAGTAATTTAGTTGCTTAAACCCAGGTATTGGAATTTCAGATGCGCATGAGTTTCTGAGCCATCTGCATGGGCTGGGGGACTTTAACAAAGAACCACGATCTGGGGAGGTAACATCCGAATTCAAGGTGGGATACACAAGGAAATCTAAAGCTGTGTTACATGAGTGTGTAGGCTACAGTCTCCAACCCAAAACATTAGTGCAGGACTAGGACCTGTTGTTTTACTATGAAACAAGGATATTTTGATGTCTCTTAACAGTCAAGAGTTCAGAACGCCAAAGTGTAAGGGAAGTTTCTTTTCTCTGTTTCTTCTGGGATTCGACTTCCTGGAATTGTCATATGTTAGTATGTCACCTGTATTTCATATTAAAGGAATGTATGTCTTTTAGGTGTGTAATAGAGTGCAAAGAGAATTTTCACAGATTTTAAAATTATTTCATTGGCTTTTATATTCCAGTGTAAATGTGAAAATTTGAGAGTGAAATCCCACAGTCCCTGTAACAGAATGTATCATTCAATTCCTTGTGTATTCCAAATCCTTAAATGTAAATTAAATGATTTAGCACATTAAAAGAGTGAAGTGTTTCTAGCAAAACTAGTATTTTTAATTTACTTAATTTGATTATCTGTATATAATTGACATATTTAATTGACTAACCAGGTTTCCATTACTAGACAGAGACAGGCTTTGTTTCTTTCAAATTGTTTTAGGAAGAATAACTTTGAAGGTTGTCATCTCAGAGGTTTATATCTCATAGACCTGATATCATTTTGCCACATGCAGTCAGGGGCATGCCTTTTTGTCCTACTAACATGTGACAACTCAAAGAAAAATTGATAGTTCTCAATTAAATGCTAATTTTTAGTCTTTTTAAACTTTACATGTTAAAAGAGCTTTGGGTTTTTAACAGGACTATGGGATAGAATGTGAATTAAAGCGAACTGGCACAGAGTGGTAGGGAAGGATGAGTTGGCCCCTTCTTGCTCTTTGTTGGCTGCTGCCATAACACAGCATGGAAGGGCGGAGCAGCCTTCATGGAGCTGTTTTTTTCCCCCTTTACACTTGGCAGACTGTGGCAGCGAATGGCTCCATTCTTTGCTTATCCCTACTTAGCGCAGCTAACACAGTGTATAGGCCTGGACCAAGATGTTTCTTTTCTAAAGTATAAGAAAACCCACAAGCAGATTGTCAGCCTGCGAGTTGCAATCTGTTTTCTCATCTGTTTCTCAGAGCAGTGTCTTGCTTGCAGCAAAGCCACAGTTCAGCCTGGTGGCCTCATTGCATGCTGAGAACCACACAAATCTACTTCTATCCTTGTGCAGAGCCCTGTGATTCATTCATCTTCCTGTGCAAAATCAGATCACGCTTCTGCTTGTAGGGCAGAAAGTGTTTAAAATACTGAAATACTTTATAAAGCTTTAGTTAAAATTGTAAAGTTGTTTTCACATTATAATTTAAATACAAATGGATCACCTTATCAACAAAAATAAAGCCACTAGTTTTGTTTTTCATTACAAATAGTAGTATTTCTTTACAAGTAATGTTTATTAAAGTAAGAGAAACTTTCTTAAGTTGATTTAGAGATTGGTTTATATGAGGATTGCAGTAGCAGGCTTCTGGGCTTGCATACTTCTGAAGTCACTTGCTTCTGTGTTAGAGGGTACTTATTTCAGACAACTGGGGCAGATGATAAAATGGCAACTGTTTGTTACATACCGGTCAAGGGGGCATCCAATTGGTCTATGCTTATTTCTAATTATAGTTACTCTAGTTTTAATTAATGCGTGGAGGATTTTGTACTGATGTCCCAAGCAAAGACCAAAGACCAGCATTCCCGGATTACCCAATTACCATCTTTGTCCTGTTAGAGAAGGAATATTAAGTCTTTTGGGGACATACTTAATTTTTCCTCCTTTTGTCTTTCAGTATGAAATATAAATCACAGCAACATTTTATGCTGTTTGCTGTTAGTGCTAATTTCTGCCTTGATTCTGCATGCTTGCACATTCAAATGTATGAGCTTCTCTGAAAACTTCAGCTTCATTTTGTTATTGTCTTTCTTAGACTTATTTTTATTTCTCATAAATGCTTTCAATTAAAGTTTAGACAAAATTTTATCTATGGCATTCCTTAGATTCCTTCACAAATTTGAAACATGTACAGTATGAAAAAGTAGCAATGTGGGCAGTATCAAGGACATCCGGTAGAAATATCATTGTTACAGGCAAGGCATTTCACAAAGTTTGTGTAATAAATCTTCCCTAGGAACAGCATGATCCTGGTTTCACAGCTCTGTAGTTAATCTCTATAGATAAACTTCTCACTTCTCCTTATTTCAGATCTTATTTTCTGAGTATTGTTGAATCATGTGTTCTATTATTTTTTAAATGTCAGACCAAATGTAAATAATAACCAGTAAGAACTGTAGATCTAGTGTAAAATCTACTGAAGTCATATTATCTGCCCATAGATAGGATCAATACCAGTGCTACTGGTATGTAGCAGTGCTGGGAGGACTGATGAAGGATATGATGGAGACAGAAAGACTGATAAGAGCAATTTTGCAAACATATTAAGGAGAAGATTAAAAAAAAAACCAGCCCCAAAAGCTGAAATGTCATAACTGAAAATAATTCTTTCAGGATTCTAGAATTCTTAGGCACTAGATTGCTAGTGTCTAAATTTGCAGAGGACCATATAAATGCATTGTGATCACTATCTTTTTTTCCCTCTGGTCTGATGTTATGATCTGAGTAGTTTGGTAATTCAGTAGAATTCATGTTGCCTTATACATTTTAAAAATTGATATGTGACAATGCTGCCTTTAAGTGGTAGTGATGTAGCAGAACTAAGAGGGGAAATAAATGAAATGAAATTAAGAATGATGTAATCTGAAAGGTCTGCTATCCTGTGACTAGTCAAGGTTGGAAATACGATGATGAGCAAATACAGATGCTTTTAAGACAAGCGTTTTCATAGTCACTACACTAGTGATCAAGAAGAGCATAACCATGTTTCTAAAAATCTACAGGTAGATTATTTGCCTCAGTTTCAGTTTGTATGGGTATTCATGGATGAGCTATTAAGGAACTACTTGCAGTTGTAGACCATTTTTTATTGCCCTGATACAGGCACTGCTTTAATTTATGATACTAGTATATAATCCTTAAGGGACAAAACAGTGTGGAGTGCATTTACACACCCCTTCCTTCAGCCAGGTTAGCTAGCTCAACCTGGGGAGGTGACATATGCAAGTTCCACAACTGGAGTTCGCTTCTGCGACAGAGTTTTTCTGCTGGCCATTTCTAATCAGTGTTCAGTAAAAATATTACCTACAGTGTAAGTAAAAATATTTCAGTGAAGAACAGGAAAACAATTCTAATTAAAGGTATATGTAGAATATGTATAAATGACCATTTAAATAGCTAGGTTAAGACAAAATTTGGGTAGAATTTCCTTCCTGATTTTATAGCTGATCTAGGTGAATTCAGAATTAGCAGGCATTAGATGCTGACCAAGGTAAATAAGTAGATTATCTGGTCAAGAGGCAGAATCATGGATGTGTGAAAGTAGAGATACATGAAAAATACATAAAATGCATGATGCTGTATCACGTAAGGTTTGTTGCAAATGCACTAAGTGTGCAA
This sequence comes from Psittacus erithacus, assembly GCA_009867235.2. Classification (NCBI taxonomy): domain Eukaryota; kingdom Metazoa; phylum Chordata; class Aves; order Psittaciformes; family Psittacidae; genus Psittacus; species Psittacus erithacus. The sequence continues at coordinate 44,272 of WYDI02025963.1, forward strand.
GAATGGAATTAGAAAAACATTAGGTGGAGTTAAAACTGGTAAGGAATGGGGAGGGAAAAAGTATGTTGACAGCAAAAGAAAATATAAGAAAATATGGACCCACTGCTCAATGGGCAAGAGACAAAGGACATGGAAAAGGCAAGGCACTCACTGTCTTTTCTGCTTTGGGGTGGGTATTTTGGTGGTGGAGTTTGACTTCCCAGGTTCCTGAGCCTACTAGTAAAATTTATGTGGCAATGAAACATGACCCACAGTAGAGGAAGATCAGGGGAAGCACTTAGGACCAATGTTTCTGTGAGGCCACTGTTATCTTTGGAGGATCATGTCAAACAAGGTAAGTTTCTGATGACTGGAAAAGGAAAATGTCATGCTCATCTTCAGAAGGGCAAGAGGAAAGTTCTAAGTCATAAGGCTCATCAGTCTAACCTAGATCCTGATGACAGTTACAGAGCATATCCTCATGGAAGTAATTTCTGGGCACATGAAATGCAAGAACCATGATTGGGAACAGGCAGCATGGATTTACCAAGTTCAAATCATGCCTGACCGACTTTAATTGCTTTCTCCAATAAGAAAACTGCCTCTGTGGACAAGGCAAATGTTGCATAACTTTGCTTTAGAGCAGTCTCTTTCAGTCAAAACAGTGAGTGATGAACTCAATAAGAGGATGGTAAGATGGGTGGAAACTTGGCTGGGCTGCATGGCTGTGAGGGTTGTGATCGACAGTACAAAATCCAACTGTTGGTGTCAGTAGAAGGTTTCTCAGGATTCAAGGGCCAGTGTTGATTGCAATGTATCAAGTGTAGCAGGTCTGTAGATGATACCAAACTGGGGAGAAGCAATTCATAGGAAGAATTGCTATTATAAGAGACCTGAACAGGCTGGAGAAATGGGCTGATTGGAGCATCATGAGATTCAGCCAAAGCCATAGTGAAGTCTTTTGGCTGGAAATGAATAACCTCTTGCTCCACTACAGGCTGTTATGCTGGAGTTGGACAAGTTTTTGTGGTTTTCTTCTTTTTCTGTCATATTAGTGATTACAAAAACATCAATATTGCATTTAGTTTAGACAGTAGTGACTTCTTTTTCCTGTAAGAATGGTATGATTGGTGTGTGGATTTTTTCTTAACCTTTCATAGTCCAGACATGTGCTGAAATAAGTTAAGTTGTAAAGTATTTGTGTTACAGCATGAAAAGTGTCCAGGAAATAGATATCTTTTTGAGAAGGTAAAAAAAGTAGAATTTTATAAATTAGAATTGGGAATGTCTTCTTGAATAGGTGTTTTCCTTCAGTATATTATCTGAATTTCAAGCCTTTGTGATGTAACTTTCTAGTGTGTTTATTATGGGTAGTTCTGAGAGTTAACTGTGAGTTTAATGTCTTCCATGTTTACTTGCTGACTTGTCAGGGTCCTTGTTTTTTATTTTTAGATGCCGCTAGATATGAGTTGTGAAACAGTGTGTCTAAGTTATTTTTGCAGTTTAACCCCCCCAACACATTAATAATAGCAGTTTGACCCCAGAATTTCAATGAAGTCATTGGTAAGGTTTCCTAAAAAACGTAATTTACACTTATTTTTAGTTTTCAATTTTCTCAAGTAATTATTTATCCACTTCCATATCCTCCTTGTCATCTGTATAGCTAATTTGTCAGATTATGCTCATAAGTAATTTGCAATCACTCTGCTTCCTGTTTTGTGCACATTTATGTGCAGAGCAGTATCTTGCATAACCAAGTGGTAATGATCTGCCAGGCATCTTCTCACATAATGTGCATAAGTAACATTTCAGAGAACAAAATACACCAAATGGAGAAATAAAGCATATGGTATATAGTATATGTATATGTTAGAAATCTGTTGTTTGCCTGTCAGAATACTTAAATCTATCCCCTCTATTTTTACTTCGATGTAGACTATGTACATCTTGATTTCAGAAGGAGTCATGTCATAAGCAGAAGATGAAGGCTCCAAAAGGATGGAATCAACATGTGTTCTGGGTTAGATGTGGCTAAGACAGGTGGGGAGAGAAAACTGAATAGGGTTATTTAGAGTTTTTTGGCCAGCAGGCGGTATATAAAAATCTGAAAAGGCTGGAGTGCTAGAAATGTTTGGTAGGAGAAATGGGTATAAGAATTGAGACTGGGAATGAGAACTGAAAGTGGTTGACCATGGAAGTTAACCCTGGTGAGGAGCAGAAGAGACAAGTTTAGGAAATGAGAGACAAGGAACAGGGCAAAAGGAGTTACATTTATCAGAATAAAGAGAAAATATATATTCACTGAAATATAGTTTTCATTCAAAACTTGATGTTTTCATATTTCCTTGCTGTAACAAGTATTTGTGAAATGCACCTGCAAACTGTCTCATTTTCTTTTAGTGTTAAAATAGACAGCAGTTAATAACGTGCTATCAGTCATTCCATTAGGTTAGATGGAAGAGGTGGTTGTGACGGATATAGAGAGATCCTAAATCAGCTAGTAAAATTTTGCCGAGATGACACCACATGGTGAAATTTCAGGAGTTTTATTCTGGTTTTTTTATCAAGGGTAAAAATAAAGTTGCTGGTGCAGTTCTTGTTTAGCCCCTTGAATGTAGGCTTTATATTTTTTTTTTTAATGATACAATCCTATAGTGTTTTCTTTCACAAGGTCCCTACCTCAGTTGTGGCCCAGGATACAATGCTCATTGAATAAGCAGTTATTCAGTAGTTTTTATCCTTAGGATTCAATGGTTAGCCGCAAGCCTTATTTACTACACACAATTCAAACTCTTCTCTAGAAAAAGAAATCATTTATTTTTCTCCTGGGCTTTTCAGTGTGTTTGTCACTGTAGTATCTGACTGCTTCACAACATTAATAAGTTTACTGTCACAGTACTTCTATGACTGGGTAAGGGTGTTAATATCTGCAGTTCAGAAATGCTAACTGAAGCACAGTTAGATTATGGTGAGAAGTATCCACTGACTTGGTGTTTCTAACTGGTGACTACAAAGAGCTAATTTTTCACAATATTAATATAGTTATTGTAAAAAATAGGAGTGTCTCTTCTCGGTCAGGATGAAGTTCCATCTAGCCAAGTAGCCTTCTCCAGTATAAGTGGCTGGTCTTTAAAGAATATAGCAGCAAAGCAAGCATGTAGTAGGTAATAGTTCCTCTAGTGTATTCTCACAGCTTCCAAAAATTTACAGCAGCTTTGTGAGACAGATTTATTGTCTTTGTATTTAATAGCTCCAGAGGGTTTTTCTTCCATTTGTTCATTTAGTGTTTGAAGCAATGCAAATTTTTAGCATTCGTAGCATCTCACAGCAAGGATTTCACATCGTAATGAAGTATTATGTGAAGAACATTCTGTATAAATTAATCAGCATTTTATATGTTCAAATGTATAAAGATCTGCTCAAATGTTCAGAGATTTGTTTCTGGAGTACAGACATGGGTAGAATCTATTTCTGTGGCACAGGATTAAACTGCTGTTCCTGGTTCTTAGCTTGTTTAATTGATTTAGTAAATACCAATCCACCTGTTAATACCTTCAGGTTTCAAGAAGAAAAGTATTCTTATTCAGTCATCCCCATTATAGGGGATAGGCCTTCAGCTGCTCCAGGATCACCATTTATTGCACGAGGAAAAATAATATTGGAATCAGGTAATTATTAAGGCTAATGCATATGTGTAAGCAGGATGACTTAACACCAGCACTTTAATCCTTATCTTTGCAATCTCAACATTTTTTTAATGGATCAAGAACTGACTGAATGGAATTGTTCAGACGGTTGTGATCAGCAGGGTAGAATCCAGCTGAAGGCCTGTAGTCAGTAATGTTCCCCAGGGATCAATACTGGTTCCAGTCTTACTCAACTTGTCTATCAGTGACCTGGATGAAGGGCTAGAGTGTGCCCTCAGCAAATTTGCTGATGATATGGAGCTGGGAGGAGTGGCTGATACCTCTGGATATTCTCATTCAGCGGGACCTTTATAGGCTGGAGAATTGGGTGGGGAGAAACCTAATGATGTTCCATGAGGGCAAGTGTAAGCTCCCACGTGTGGAGGAAGCACCCCAAGTATCAGCACAGGTTGGGGGCTGACCTACTAGAGAGCAGTTCAGCTGAGAAGGACTTGGGAGTATTGGTAGATGGTAAGTTGACTATGAGTCAGCAGCGTTCCCTTGCAGCCAGGAGGGCCAGTAGTATCCTGGGGTGCTCTGGAAGGAGTGTGGCCAGCAGGTCGAAGGAGGTGATTCTCACCCTCTACTGACCCTGCTGAGGCCACATCTGGAGTATTGTGTCCAGTTCTGGGCTCCTCAGTACAAGAAAGACAAGGAGCTGCTGGAGAAGGTCCAGTAGCCACAGGGATAATCAGGGATCTGGAGCATCTCTCCTATGCGGAGAGGTTGTGGGAGCCTGTTTAGTCTACAGAAGAGAAGATGGAGCGGGGATCTAATTAGTGCATATCAATATCTCAAAGGTAGGTGCCAGGAAGATGCCGCCAGACTCTTTTCAGTGATGCCCAGTGACAGGACGAGGAGCAATGGCCATGAACTGAAACACAAGAAGTTTCACCTCAACATGGGGAAGAACTTCTTGACGTTGAGAGTGGCAGAGCACTGGAACAGGCTGCCCAGGGAGGTTGTGGCGTCTGCCTCTCTGGAGGCATTCCAAGGCTGCCTGGATGTGTTCCTGTGTAACCTGCTCTAGGTGGCTTTGCCTTGGAGAGGGATTGGATTAGATGATCTCCAGAGGTCTCTTCCAACCCTAATGATTCTCTTATAATGGAAAAAGAGGCTTTCTGGTGTCAGGTTTCAACACATACTTGGAGTTTACTTTAATCATATGGCCTCTTCAGTCTTCTGACCAAACTTCAGGGTATGCAAGAAATCTGACGCCTAGACCCTCAGCAGCAGTTATGACAAAGTTTGCCGCAGGAGTCATTGCCACATCCAAACTGGTGTAAGTTACATAGGTATAAATGTCAGAAAAGGAGTAACAGCCGCATAAACTTTGTAATGTGTTTCCAGTGTGTACCTACTTTTTTTTCCTGAAAATTAACTGTTGCAGCATTTGCTGCTTCTCTTGCTTCTCTCTCTTGCTCACCTGGTTGTAATAGGGCACAGACTTAGGAAATAAGTTTTGAGAAAAGCAAGTAAGGTTGCTAAGAAATGCCTGCTTTCTAAGCAGCCCAGGGAGCATCCTCTTCGTTAGGCTGTCTACTTCAGAAACCTCCAGGGAATAAATCAGCTAATTATGATACCGGTAAGAGACAAACAGAGCTATCTTTCCCTTCCCTCAGTGACTCAATATTGTTTTCATAGAATTTTTTCTCCTCATCAAACCTCCTTTTACCATTATAACTGGTTTTTGTCCCCTTCCTTTCTCACTGTGACTCCCAGCTTGGAAAGGGGGGAAAAGTTAAGAAAAGAATCCTGAATCTTGAGTTCCTTATGCCAACCTTGAAAAAGAGGACATCGTTGCAGATACTCAGCCAAAGGTCAGGGATTCCAGTATAAAAAAATATGAAGATCTAAGTTAATGCTTTTGGAGAATGCAAAAGGCACTAGATTTGACAATGGCATGGGAAAACAATATAATCTGGGCAGAATTAATTGGGAAGCTTGAAAGAACAGACACAGGGCTGGGCAAAAGTTACAAGATCAGGGATACAGGTTTGATTTGGGAACTGGGCATGATAACTTCCTGGATAGAGGGGTAGAGATCCACTTTTGGAACTTTTCGCAAAGACTGATGAAATCTAAGAAGTGTTAAATAAATTTATTTAGAGGGTGACAAGAAAATACACATGCATGATTGGATGTTGTCTGGTCTTTGTCCAACAGAGCTGTAGCACATGTGAATGAATCTGCCTAGCTGCTTGGGAAAATGCCAAAACCAGAACCACCAGCTCTGAAAAAGGCAGAGGAAGAAGCTGAATCTCTTTGTGGTATTTCTGTTTAAATGTGTTCTTGGGTTAAGAAAAACTCAGGAGAGAATGAGACATTAGGCCTCAGGATTACTCTTTAAAGGATGGAGCCAATGTCGAGACCTTGGAAGTATGGTACTGTGGCTGTCTTCAGTTCATAGTAGCTAATTACCCAAATCTCCTTTGAAAATACTACTTTCTTAAATAACAAGATATCACAATTTCTGGGTAAGTTCCAAATAAATTCTAAAGAGGAATTAAGAACAATCATTCCAGAAGGTCAGCTCATAGTACACATCTTTCTCTAAGTTTCACTTGACTTGTGAGACGCCATGGCACTGTCAGTAGTTTCAGGAACTGTCATGCAGCATGCATTGTTAAATCTTCTGGGATTCTTGGAAAAGTCCAGAATACAGCTGAGATCTTCCTGAGAAAAATGAACCTTTTGGTAAAAATGACAATTCATTATATTCCTGAAAAGTATCTTCAGTTATTTTTGGGTCTTTGGGGTTTTCCTTTCTCAGCTCTGTAGAAAGCAATGTCTATACCAGGTTTATTTCAGACTGTTGCAGTACCACGCTTACTGGGCATCAGATAAGCCTCCTATAAAGTGTATGAAACTCTGTAAAGGACTGGTTTATTTTCACTGTAACTAAAAGGCAGATGCTACCTCTCAAAGCAGCTGGACTGACACTCACATAAGGAGTTGTCAGGAACAATTTTAAATGAGTGCAGATTTATCAGAGCCGTGAAGCGGGCTGTCCTGTCTCTGTTAGCACTGCTCAGGGCATTCTTCTAATCATATGCAATTTTAGTCACACGGCCTAACATTTAGATCATCACAGAGCAGATGCACTATAGTTTTGATGATGAATCTCTTTCCCTTTGCAACTCTACTAGGGCACATTATTGCACATCTAAGCATACAGAACTTGACAATAATAGGAATCATTAAAATACTTGATTTTAATTTAAAGTTGGTATTTAAAGTACTCTTGGTCAATTTATGAAGAATTATGTTCTTTCCAAAAAGTGTTTTCAGTTTAGTTTTGATGGGCATTATGCAAAGATTTTTTTACCTAGATTTGAAAATGTTGAAAAACCTATAAATGGACACATTGGACTAAGATTAGTGATTTATGACCCACCTTAAAAATTGTCAGAAAAGGAAATAGTGGCCCGACCTTAACTTCTCATTTGAAATGGTATTGTGTTGCTGTGCTGAAGTTGGCCACAGCTGATTTTTTTTCCATCCTATTGAAGTGATTGATTGATTTTTGAACAGATTTTTTGGTGAATAAGCATATGCTTTGAGTAGCAATTACCATATGCAGAGACGTTTGCCATGCATCCCTTAAAATTTAGTCTCAGACTTAAGCTGTGATCATTTGTCTTTAACATAACAGCCAAAGGCTTGCACACCTAAACATTAATTCATATTCCAAGTGAACAAAATGTATTTTGGCTAACAGCAGTGTATTGCATAAGTAGACACTGAATATACTAATGGTACTGTGTAACTGTTACTGCTCCCATTTGTGCTAAATATTGCGCATCTTAAATTCTGTTAGTGCTTTGATCATTTGATTCTCTTTTCCATTTGAAGCACTATCAAGTTGTATTTATGTTTTTCACTGTTAATCATTAGTGAACTGGCCTGTCAATTTCTCAATAGGTCAGTATTTTCCACTACAGCCTCAAATTTTAAATGTAAACAATTGTTCACTTTATCTTCACACATTTTTCGGTTAGGGGATGTCAAATGCTAATGAGACAGGGCCGGGTATCACCATCCTCCAGAAAATAATGCAAGTAAGAGCAAACATACTGAAGAAATTTTTCAAATAAATTTGATGTCTTGCCTATAGAAAAAAACCTTGAAAAATCTGGAAATGAGCAGAGTCACAGGTAGCTATTTTATATATCTGTGCTCCAGTGAAAAGAGCAGGTTCCTTTCCCTAGGGGGACAAAGGGACACATTCTTCAAATGATGCGATGACATTGAAGGTGCATGTCTTTTTCCCCCCAGCCCTTGTCTCTTTTCAAGAAAGTAGAGGTGTCTGTATGTATGTCTGTAGGTGTGAATATATGACATAGCCATCTAGGCAGCTAGTCTTACTGAAACAGGCAGTAAAATAAAAGTGGATAAAGAGTTATTTTTTTTGTTAACCGAGCTTTAATGAATAAATACCAGCTTTTCCCCTTGAGCTGCACTATTTTTTATACTTGTAGTGGTCTTAAGTTTCTCAGCATGGAAATGGCATGGAGAATCCAAAACAGTAGTTAAACTGATAACAATATTGCTCATTCCTGGAGCAGACACTCAGGTGGAAGTTTCTGGTCTGTCTGTCCCAAGAGAGTTCTCTAACCACTGGTTTACTTAACGCAGTTTTTCCCTGGTCTGCAGTCTACTTGGGTTGTATACTCTTTTCTATGAACTGAGCCCTATTGTAATAAGAGTAGCAAATATCCTAAAGAATTGCTGGAGCATTTGACTGATTATACTTAAGTTCATGAAAGAATAAAAACCTGTGGAGAAGTATGTGATAGAAACATGAAGTACTTCTGACATTTAGGAAAAGAGTTTGAGATAAGAATACCTGATATATTTTCTGAGATAATTTATATGACAGTTAAAAGTGAAAAGAAGAAAAGAGTGTGACGAAGGATTACTGGCAAAAAGATAAAAAAGTTAGGTTCACATACATTTAATTGACTTTGGTGATATCACTAGGTTGTGTTACATGGGTATCACATGTTCAGAAATGTCTTTCTTTTTCATGTATTGTAAGAAAAGAATTTAACAGTAAAGTGCTTCAAATTTACAATGGAGATCCTTAGGAATAAGCATGAAGAATAAGATAATGATTTGTTTAGAAAAGCAAAAAAGAGTGGGGAAAAGTACAGTAAGTAGCTAACTTAGTGGTTTATAACAAAATTGGGGGGATGATTTTATTAGTTAAAACATAAGTATGAATAAACATTCTATTTAGAAGAAATATAATGAGAAAAGATGGAAGGGAAGTTCTTTACAGTCAGTTTGCAGTTGTCTTGAGAAACAGGTAATTCAGGTAATGGGTAAAAAAGCTGTCTTGCAAAGATCAAGGTCATGTACTTGGGCACTCCACTTTCTCCACTCCCCTTCTGAAAGATCTGAAGTCTAGGCACTGTAGAAGTGGGGAGAACACATTTAGGATCTCTTAGTCCCAGAAGCACTGGGCATGTTGAAGTAGCACTCAACTCTACTACCTGTGGATTACATTGTCTGTGTTGGGGTCAACAGAGCCGCCTAATAATGGCTCTGCTTAAGTTCACCTAGTTGGTGGAATGACAAGCAGCCTAAATCCACACAGACCAAGCTGTGGTCTAGCAGGAATTTTTTCTTCAGTGGCATGCAAATATAGCTACAATTCTTTCAGATCTTAGATAGCTCTGGAAGCATTATTTGGAAGCATGTGGTAGGCTAAGAAGCGCTATTAGACACAAACTGGTTTGAGAGATCTTATTTCTCTGTACCCATATTTATCTGCAGGCAGTCTGACCATGAACTGTGGCATCAGAACTGCGTGTTGATGGCATGTTGCATGTATTACTGGATGTTGTACATTAATACGTGGTATTCTTCAAATAAAATTCACTCTCCTGTCATAGTATAGGATGGGTGGTGCTCCCTTAGATGCTATTTAGTATTTAGTACTGCATCCAGCTCTGGGGCCTCCAACACAAGAGAAATGTGGGCCAGTTGGAGTGAGTCCAGAGGAGCGCCATGAAGATGAACAGGCTGAGAGAGCTGAGGTTTTTCAGCCTGGAGAAGACTCCTGAGAGACCTTAGCTGAGCCTTCTAGTACCTAAAGGGGGCCAACAAGAAATCTGGAGAGAGACTTTTTACAAGGGCGTGTAGTGATAGGACAAGGGGGATTGCTTTAAACTGGAAGAGGGTAGATTTAGATTAGATACAAGTAGGAAATTCTTTACTGTGAGGGTGACAAGACACTGGAACAGGTTGCCCCAAGACATTGTGACTACCACATGCCTGTAAGTGTTCAATGCCAGGTTGAATGGAGCTTTGAGTAACCTGCTCTAGTGGAGAGTGCCCCTGCCTGTGGAAAGGATATTGGCGCTAGATGATCTTTAAGGTCCCTTCCAACCCAAACGATTCTATCATTCTATGAATTTATATTCTCATTGTTAGTGTGGGCTTATGCCTTTAGTGAGCATTATGCAGATGTTTCTCACATGCTTCTCAGTAGAGCTTTGCAAACATAATGCATTTATTTTCAAAACAACCTTGTTTGATGACAGGATATTATTACTCCGTTTTACAAATGGTTATGTGAAGCCCTAAGACGTGAAGGTCAAAATTATTGGGTCATTTTAGATGCATAGTTCAAAACACCTAAAAGCTGATTTCTGATTTTGCAGAATATTTATCATCAAATACCATTTAAAAGTGCAAAGCACAAATTACTCTGACTACCAGGGCAACTGCAAATAGTGCTTTACAGTCAAAACTCAGGATATTAATTTAGGCACTCTGAAAGTTACATGTTTAATAATCAGTCTTGCGAAGTCAAATTTAAAAGACTGTCCTACTGTCAAAAAATCCTCTGTGGTAGGAGAATTCTGCATCTCTAGGGCTGTGTTCCACTATCCTGCATGCAATTTTCTTCTTTTTCCTCTCGCAGTCCTCTAAATCATACAGAATAAATTCCCCTTTTTATTTACCTTTATGTTCAACAGGTTCTGTTGCTACAGAATCATGACCTACCTTTAGAGAGGTTGCATGGACAGGCAGAAGAAGATTTACTGAGGGAAAATAAAAAAGCGTGCAATTAATAGATCACAGAATTTAAGGTTATGCATTCATAAGCAGGAATTGAATTAAGTTCATAAAGTCTTATTTGTGCTATTTGTTGACTTTTCAGTGTGACTTGTGTCTATGTAATTTCCTTTTTTTTTGGCAAAAACAACTGATAAATTAGAATTTTGTTTATTATACTAAGACCCTTATTCATCAGGACTGTGCAATTTTTGCGTCACAGCTGACCACCTGTGTGGTAACAGCTCATAGGGCTAGGAAACTAAGTATTCATGGCCAAAAAAGTAATCTCTTAGGGCTGGTCAAGCTTGCAAGCCACTAACTAGATGAACCTGATGTAGGTCAATAAAAGAGATAATAGTTAAAGAAATGCTGCACAGAACTCTGTGCTTTAGTAGAATGCTTGGTAGGAGTAGCCAGTGGTCATGTGCATTATTACTTTCCCAAAAGTGTTGCTGACATTTGCTCAGTTATCATGGGATTCAGTTTAGGAAAATGTGTTCTAGCAGAGTGTCTACAAGCACTTCTGCTCACTCAATGGAAATTCGTATACCCTATCCAACTGTCTTCCTAGCTTTAGCTTTTACTCCATATAACTTGTGCGTCTTTGTGTGCTTTTACAGCTCTTAGTCTTACCCTGGAGGCTGATGCTTCCAGTCTTTTTACTCAGCTGTGTTCATTCTTTCAACTTTCCCTCTCTAAATTTCTGGTCTTGCCTGCACTATTTTGTTCCTCTTCTCTGTCTTCTAATTTAATCTAATTTTAATTTCCTGTGAATTTCCCTTCATATGCTCACTCACATTTCCTGCCCTCAGAAATTCCATATTTTCTCCTACAACTTTAGATCTCCTTTCTTAGAACGCTTTAGTCTGAGGTAGATGTCTGACGTATGAAATTCTAACTAACTGAAACAAAGCAGTTGTAGTCATAAGCCAAGTAAAAGATTTTACACTGAGGGATAGAGGTACTGCTCAAGAAATAGGAGCGTTGCTAGGGCACTTGCTAAATTTACCATCCATGAAGAAGAAAAGTTATCCAGACAAAGAACATTCCTGGAGCTGTTTTTTTACTGATGTGCATTAACTTTTGAGAATGGTTTGTACAGGAAACCATGATTTATTTAATTCCACATGGTAGAATGAACAGATTCTTAGAATGCATTAGTGCATGAATAATACAGTCAGGAAACCTAGTGTTTGTAAAAGACAATCTGCTGCTTATAGTAGAATGAAGGGAATCATGTGATCAGGTAGTATGGAAAAAGTTTGAGAAATGCAGAGATAATATTAAGATTTAAGAAGCTTAAAAAAATCTTGCATGAAAGTGCATGAAAATTTGTGGATTAAAAGCTTGCTGGATGAAAGGGTAAGAAAGAGCATTTATTTATTTGTGTGCATATATTTATCTGTGTGTGTATATATATTGATAGTAAAAAAGGAAAAATTAAATCTCTTAATAAATGAAGTTAATTTTATTGATTTCACTAGTTACTTTGGAAAGCAAATAGGATAATTCCTTTGTGTTAATAAAAGCACTATTTGCTCACATCCAGCATATGTGCATGTTACAGGTTCTTTGTATTACAGTAGTTCTGCCATACTGATAACATGTTCCAAGTGGAAAACTAGCTTCAGAATGCCAGTACGTTTAGCACCTTTATAAATCAGTCTTGACTATGAAAGGTACATTCACAAAGTATTTGAGTGATAAGCAATGGGGAAGATGCTGTAAAATTTCTCCAAAGATATGCAAATTTCAGAATACTTGATACTTAGTTACTTTTTTGTTATATAGGTTTGTTGTTTTAATTATTGAAGGTATTAGCTTGGAAATGTTCTCCACATTTGAGAATTATTTTTTAAATTATGATGAACTGAAATAATCCTACAGTATGTTTTCAGAAAGGTTTCAAAAAGGAACTATACAATGATAAACCTTGTTTTCTAGAAGTCTAATATAATATTTTACTATCACTTTACTTCAAATAAAAAATCATTACTTACCTAGAACTTTAGCAAAAAGCATTAATGATTCACAAATAATAATTTGTGAAAAACTTAGTTCCATTTTTAAATAGCATTATACAATTATATAATGAAAGGAATACAGAATATGCAACATTTTTATTTTAGATGTATAATTGTGTTTAAGTAAACCAAATTATACTGTGGTTCTTAAAACCCTAATTCTGAAGAATAAAACCATTGCACTATCTTGAATATAAATGATGTAATGGATTAAAGTTTTACTAGATAAGAGACTTTAAAAGTAGAGACTATAAATGATAGTTTGGTCTACCAAATTTTAAGGTTAGTAACTGTAGGATTGCTCTAACAGAAAAACAAAGGGGAAGATGCATTTAAATATGGATGACTCCCAAGATAACCTCAAGAATGTCTGGTATGAAAGCTGTAATTTTCCTCCAACCTGTTTGCCTTGTTCTGTGTCTTGAAATAAGTTGCCTCTTGGGAACATGCGGAGTTTGATTCTGCTGAGTATTTTCGTTTTGGAGGAAGAAACCAAAATTACATTAGTCAAATTGACAGGTGCTGAAAAACTGGAAACAATTACGAAATACTTTATAGTACAGAATTAGACTATAATAAGGCCTTGATAATCTGCAGGAATAGGTTGATTTTAGTAAAACAGTTTGATAATAAAGGAATATTTATAAGAATACAAATAAAATAAAATAAAGACAGAGTATATAATGAATATTGAGTATGGGGAAGTTGATATCACATACTTCAAATAACCAGTCTATACAGATGCTTCTGTTTACACTGTCAAAAGAATTGAGAAAACTCGGGAAAGCTCAGTGTACCTCAATTCTCTAGCAACATATTAGGAGTAAGAATACTCCTAATCCCAAACTCTTTACAGTACAAAAACTCAGGCAAACAAATGCCATAGAAAAACTCCCAAACATTTTAGCTAATTTTTTTTCCTCTAGGCTAAAAAAGAAGAAAATGTGCCAGAATTGTGATTTCACATTTTTTAGTATGAGCGAGTCATTCTCGTCTTTTTAGAGTCTGCAAAGGCTTCCTCAAATGTCTGCATTTTGGTATGAATTCCTTCCAACTTTAGGTTGTCTACTTTCAGATTTTTTTCTGTTTTTTTTTTCTTTCCCCTTTACAAGTCGTTGCATCTTGGTATTTCTTTTCCTCTTCCTTGATGTCTGTAGTAATAGTGTCACCGTTGCCTGGTCCGTTTTGTGTCGGAACACCCAGAGGAATTTGTATCTAGCAGTACCTGCAGGTAGCTGGGGCAAAATGTGTTATTTAGCCTTGTAGCTGATCTGGCACAATATGCCAGGATCTATTCTTGACATCTCAAATAATGAACTTTTTTTACTTAAATGGCATGTTAAAACTAGCGTATTATCACTAGCAATAAGTTGTGACATCTTTTTAGTAATTTTGAAAATAATTTGAGATTAAAGCAGATCCTCAGATAGGTGAAAATTTTCTCATGATAGTAGACTGCTGATCTAATCTGTGCTGCTTTCACTTGATAAAATTATGCCCTGCGTCGACAGGTTTACCATTTTCAGATGCTGTTATGAAATCTAATGATAATCTGAGTTTCACTACAGTGAAAGCTAGTGACTATAGGCAGCACCTAAAATCTTTACTGATAAACTACACTTGATATCTAGGTGACCATGTTTTGAAATAGATCCTAATGTTTTATACTGAATTTGTGACAACTATCCTCTCTGTCCTTCCAGACTGAAGATGCGGTTTGCAATGAAGTTACAAAGCCACCCTCAGCTGGTGGTTTCTGAGGCTGAATCTGAGAACTAAAATGCTTCTATCTAGAAATATGAGTTTCACTTTCATTAATTACCACGGCTAGTGAAGCCAATAGGATCATAAGCACATATTCAGTGTATTGCACTGATATTCTGAGAAGGGTGTTGTATTTAAACAGGTGGAATGGGCGCATCATATATTAGATTTGTATTACATTATTCCATTGCAGGTGTATTAGATTATTTCCTATTCAGGTGCTTATGATATGTTTAATGAAATGCATGATTGAAATTTTCTGGAAAACATAGTAAGCCAGTGAATTAGAAATGACAAGGAATAATGTCAGTGAAATAACATACAGTTGACTGATACCAGATTAATCAAATATATTAAGGCTTAATTTAAACAGATCTAGCAATACCTAACCCCAGGAAGTCTTCCATAGATGTAGTTTGCCTTCTAAATTGATTTTGTGGCAGTTGTGGTCTGAGTAAAACAAAGCTCTCATTCTTTGTCAGGCGTAAAATGCAACAAAGTTCAGAAGAAAGTTTGAAATTAACATTAATTTCTTATTTATAAATAGATTAACTATTCAAATATTTTTGTTCAGGAGTACATCTTAATAAGATTTCGGTAGTTCTTATAAGGATAATAATTATTGTCTTCTCATTTGCGTTATTACTATCATACCAATTTTTATTATCAAATTATTCTCTATTTATCTTGATTTTTTCCCTAGAATCACATTTTTAATGGCAGTGCTTTCAGTGTAACTTCAATTTTAGACAGTTTTAAAGGTGAAAATACAAGACAATCCATTATCCATTTATGAGCATAGAATTAAATATGTATTAGTTGATTGGTAATTGCAGAATTCAAGATAAAGGAAGAAAGCAAAAAAATTAATTAAATCTGCAAAAATTTCATATTCTGTAGGCATCCAAATTCAAGATTAACTATATGCATAAGCATCTGGAAAATGGAAGCTACTATAGAAGTGATTTATCATGGGAAGAAATAAAGAGGAGGAGGGGAGTAAAGGTGGAAAGGATAAAAGAACTGAAATGTCTCCTTTAAAACTGTAGATGCTCTTCAGGAACAAGTGTACAGTGTGAGACAGCACTAGCAAGGAGGGTGTGTTCAGTGAGAGTGAAAGAGTGTGTATGTGTATGGATAAGTGGATATCTTACTTGGTAGTGGTTTACCCTTGTCATTTACAAATCATTTTAATTCAGAAAGATAACATTTTCTCAAGACTATTAAATTTAGAACCGAATAGTAGGGACAGCTGGCTTCAGGATAATTGGTAAATTTGAACTGTGACAGACCAGGCTGAAAGCAATGAGAATATCTGTTGCTTTAACCCTTTAATACCCTAAGACAAGTGTCTCAGTCTTTAGAATTCTAAGTTAATACAGCTCTCATACTTTTTTCCAGCTTTCTCTCATACACTCTTACAGCATAACCTTACTCTTCTCTAAACATTCTTTCCTTCTGAGATGCCTGCTGCTCTTTTCCCAGATAAAATCTGCACAACTAAATGAAGTTCGCCTCCTTTCTTTTTCTGCTCACTTGGTAAGCAACTACCCTGATGCTGAAGTGTTCTGAATCCTTCGACTGTTCTCCTCTCTTCCCTTCTGAGCTGTCTGTAGGAGATGTTAATCCTTTCCTGCTTCCTGCAAGGAGGCAGTGGTAATACCTGGAATTAGTTGTTATTTGGGTCTGGAAAGGGTCAGATCATATGGACTGGCAAATATGAGCTGGCGAATGAAGTTGCTAAGCCACTGTCCATCATATTTGAAAAATCATGGCAGTTGAAGTTTCTCATGACTGGAAAAAGGGAAATATAGCCCCAGTTACAGAGCAGTCAGTCTCACCTCTGTGTGAGGCAAAATCCTGGAGCAGATTCTCCTGGAAGGCATGCTAAGGCACATGAAAAACAACAAGGTGCTTGGTGACAGCCA
>WYDI02025964.1:0-45187 GCA_009867235.2 Psittacus erithacus
CCAGGGATGGAGCATTCACAGCTTCCCTGGGCAGCCCATTCCAGTGCCTCACCACCCTTACAGTAAAGAATTTCTTCTTTATATCCAGCCTAACTTCCCCTGTTTAAGTTTAAACCTGTTACCCCTTGTCCTGTCGCTGCAGTCCCTAATGAATAGGCCATCCCCATCATCCCTATAACCCCCCTTCAGATATTGGAAGGCTGCTATGAGGTCTCCATGCAGCCTTCTGTTCTCCAGGCTGGACAGCCCCAACTTTCTCAGCCTATCTTCATACGGGAGGTGCTCCAGTCCCCTGGGGGCCCTCCTCTGGACTTGTTCCAACAGTTGCATGTCCTTTTTATGTTGAGGACACCAGAACTGTACACAATATTGCAAGTGAGGTCTCACAAGAGCAGGGTAGAGGGGCAGGATCACTTCCTTCGGCCTGCTGGTCACGTTCCTTTTGATGCAGCCCAGGATACAGTTGGCTTTCTGTGCTGCGAGCGCACACTGAAGCCGGCTCATGTTCATTTTTTCATCGACCAACACCCCCAAGTCCTTCTCTGCAGGGCTGCTCTGAATCTCTTCTCTAAATTCATTTAAATAGTAATATGTTCATTTAAATAGTAATGTTCCAGCTAGCTATGCACTCATTTAAATGTTAAGTGTAAAATAAATTAGAAAAATCTAATCTGCTTCAGTAACATAGTATTAGGACAAAGAAGGATTCAAATGCTTTGTTATTGATTAGCTCTTTGAAGGAAGGTGGTAGCAGTTCCCATCAGGATTTGTGGAATGAGGGCAGGCTTGTGTCTGAATCAAAACTCTTCTGAAAATACTGTGTGATGCTTTGCTGTGAGAGAATTTAACATAGAATCAAAGATTTCTGTACTTGAAGCAAACAGACTGATTTTTTAAATTGTTTTTGAAATGTACAAATCTAGCAATTTAGGTTGTACTTGAGCTTATAAATGAAAACATCCACTTGTAAAGAGAGTACTTAGTGCTGAAGAATTGCTTCTTGATTGTGTCTGTATATGTATAGCACTTGGTGGGACCAGAACTAGCAATGGTCATTAGTTGCCAATTTAAAAAATGAATGGTATTAAGCTTAGATTGGCATGGGGAAAGGCAATAGGGCTTTCTAAGGTATGGCAGTTGATATGAAAAAATATTAAAATATTTCCTTTTTGCAGAGCATTTATGCAATTAAAAATATTATTGTCCAGTTTTCAGTTTTTAATGCACAAAATTAAATGTGTGTAAGTCTTTGTATTGGGAACATTGGGTTTGTATTGGGAACATTCAGGTTTTTTTAGATGTCCTTGGCCTGTTTCCTTAGGGAGTAATCAGCTCTGCTTTAGCGTTCTTTCATTACACTGTTTTCAAATGTATATATTTAACTTGCTCTCTTTGGTAATACTAATGTATCAAAAGGTGAGGAAGTAGAACCATTCTTAGTGCTTACATCTTACATCAGAGAGTAAAAACTGATATTTTATTTCCTATGTATTTGTTGAGGTTTTTTTCCTATGTATTATAGGTTTAACTTCATTTTACAAGCTTAACAGACTGCCAAAAATACAAGCCTAGTTACAGAGAAAAATGGTAACTCGGCTTGCGGCTGCGTGTAATTAGAGAACTGAGAATACTAAGTGAGCATAATTAGAAAATTACTCTAAGTGGCCACTGTTACTGAGAGAAATTATGCAAAAATAACTGGTTTCTGTTTTTAAGCAGTTGTTTCTCTCAATAATGGTATGATACATAATCATATATTTCTTTAAAACAGCTAGTCCTGTTTCAGAGAGATTGGATAGTAAAATGTGAAGAAGATAGATGTCTAATGCAGTGACCTGTCTCAATATTATCATTTATTCTTGTTGTAGTTGCCTAAATAATACCCACCCTCCAATAAAATTATTAGTATATATATAATAAAGTTATTGATATCAGTGTAATAGCTTAAAGTATTTAGTATTGCTTTTAGAAAGGCACACTTTGGTTTTCTCAAATACAGTTCTTAATTTCAGGTTTTTTTGCTTTATAGTTGGACCTGCTTTAAGATTCTGATTCTCAGTGTGTTGTAGTTGTGGCTCACATTCAAGTACATAAAATTTCAGGTTTTATAGAATTTTGAAACAGGTGCTCTGTAGGTGGGAATATGTTAGCTTGGTTATGTAAATTTTTAGATACCAGCATAAGAAACAAAGCAGTGTTCTTCAAATTTATTTTTTTTAATAGTGCATTTGTATGTGTGCACATATACAGGCAGTTTTTCCATTTTCTTTTATAGTAGAATCTTAGGTAGTGGTTTTCTTTGTCTGAAGTTTGACAGCAGCAACATACGACCAATTTGTTCCTTGGTGCCTTCCTTGTAATGAGGGGGGGAAAAAAAAAAGTCAAAACTGTGGAACATCCACCACAATTTTAAGACTTGTTGAATGTTTTGTAGCTCCTCCTGTAGAGCTACAAAAATGTATTAAAATTTTTAATTTCTTTATTACAAATATTACTAGATAAGTGATACAGCTGGTATCATAGACATTCATAGTTGCTCAGTGTAATCAAAGTAGGACAATCAAATACTCAGATACCAATGTAAATCTGTTTTTACAGATGCTATTTGAGTTTTTCCCCTTTTTGCTTCTTCCACCCCGCCCAAGCCTCCTCCCCCCATCCCCCGGCTAATTTTCAGGATACCATAAGCTTGCTGGCAGTGTAAACAGTTTAATTAAATTAAATTAGAATTTAAAAAAAAAATAGTCTTGAAGTAGTTAAATATCTCGGTTCCCATGATCTATAGCTGAAGAAAAACAAACAGTATTTAATTCAGTCTGTATTCTTCTTGGATCTGTTTGTAATGGTATTTATTTTCATTAGACCACAGGAATCTTGAAGTTAAACTTTTCTCTTTGCACCTGACTGTGTGTGATGAAAAAGGATGTAGTTCCACACCTATATCCTTCTCAAGTGTAGCCTGCATTGATGTCATTGTTCCTTAAAGAGACCTCTGCAGCCCTATAGTTCCATTCAGTTGCATTTTAAAATGCATTTTGGTTAATATTTTAACAAGTGAAAAAAGAAAAAAGGCGATATTTGGTTCTCATTCTGTGTGTTACACAACTTCATCATAGATTTTGTCCATTAGTCTCTTCAACTACTGTTTTAGGGTACAAGCTAAAGTGGGAAAACTGAGCCCTAGGAGGAACTGCATGAATTCTGTGGTGTCCTTGTTCACCATTTCTCCCTGACATATAGGATGTTCCGTGGTGCCTGGGCTTTATTACCTCTTGCTCCCTTCCTGCCTTCTTGCTGTGACCTTCTTGCTAGCTGTTTCCAGGTGTGGCTTAATTATAAGATACTTATTATTACCTTACGTATAGGTACAGTGTCAGGGGTGTGGGTATTTCTGTGATTCCTTTACCCTCAACCCGTAGTTCTTTTGCCTCTGACAGTACTGAGCCCTTTTTAGCTGCCATCATTATAGGGTTGAATGTGGGCCAGGGTGTTTAAATAAAACAGGTAGGGAGGATTTGTAGAGTTCACTGTCCTTTTCCTACACTGCCCTTTTTTTTCCTTGCACCAGGTCTTAAGTTAGCTGGTGATCTTGCTTCATATGCCTTGGAGAACAGAATTGGGGTGACTGGTCAGCCGTTTGTTGGCCTTTGCTAACTAGTGATTGCTGCTTGAGCAGGCTCTATCTAATTTCTCAGCTGTTGCTCCATGAAACAGAGCTCTTGCTCTGTTGTTTGCCGTGGTAAGCTTGTTCAGAAGGAGCTCAGGTACTACATGAGCTGCTGCGTTCTGTTCTGGGCTCAGCAGGCTTGGCTGAATGGCACAGAGGGACATGGGCAGGAAAAGGTACTGTTCTTTTTCACTACTGAACATGAATTGAAGGCAGAGTGGGCTTAGTAAAACAAGGATTAAGTGGCTCAATTTGAGAAATGCTGCATATGACTGACAACAGCAACCAAATTAGCCTTTAGACATACTGTATATGCTACATATACGTCTGTACTGCATGAGCTGCAGTTGGACAGCGCAAAAATACCCTAGATGAAAACTGATGTCAAGTCTTCTGCTGAAATGTTTTTTGCTTCTGTACATTTGAGGAATCCCCCTTTTTTTAAGGAAAAGACCACCTCTGATGCCTTAAATTATGCAGATATTATGCAAGTAATTTTCAGTAATTTTGCTGACTGATCTGTGGTTGCTTATTTGCGTGCTTTAAGAAAGAAGAATAAAGGTTTACATTGGGAGTGTATAATCATATGTTGCTTCTTGTAGAAAAATGGTGATTCTTTAGAACAGTTTTTGGAGATACATTTTACAAGTATTAAAGGAAAATAAAGATTTCTAATACATACAACTGTTTCCATATAGCATGTGTGAGTGCATGTGTTTGGTTGGCTATTTTCTTCTGAAACAGTAGTGTTTTCTTAATATCCAGATCTCATTAAGAGAGATGTGAAATAGCTGATGAGGTTTGTTTTTTCCGTGCCGGTTCTTCCTGTGGCCGTGCAGGGTCACAAGCCAGTAGATGGAGCCCTGTGCCAACAGCCAGCCTTAAACAGGCTGGCGAGTCCGGTAGCATCTCCATTCTGAGAGCCGGGCGCCAGGTGCTTCTTGAGCGCAGACCTGCAATGTTATATGTAATAAATGAACATAGCTTTTAAGATAAATGTCTAGTATTAGCTGTGCAAGTCAAAGCAGTGACCTTGTTCTGAGATGCCTAGAGACAGTTTTGCAGTGTTTATGGGGACAGGTGATCGAGTGGAATACCCTGAGCTGTTCTAGAGTGCTCCAAGTATGAGCACTCACCTGGGACACCCACAGGTTTTCCTTTTTCAGTTAATTTTTAAGTCAGCTTCTTGTCGTTTGGCCAATCTTGGTTGAAAGCATTGAAAATGGGGCCTGTGGGAAAAGCAAGTTTCTTAAGAAATTTACGAAGCAGAAGAAGTTACTTTTCAAAATTTAAATTTTGGGATTTTGTTTTGTGTTTTTGTCTCTCTCTAATGCTGAGTCCTGATCCTTTTTAAAACTATAGTTTGGGTATTGAAATTTGTTGAATAGTGCAGTTCAGAAATTTGAAATCAGCAGTAGCTAATTTCGCCTATTCCCTGTTTTGCCAGGTGTGTGTCCACACCCTCGGCCTGGTGCTGTGTTACACAGTTCAACTAACTGATACAGTTGACTTAGTTTGTTGACCTCTGTGTTGGGCTGCTCCTGAAACTGTGAAGACTGTCCAAGTTGCAAACATCTTCCTTTAGAAGTAAGCTTACCTGATGCAGTTTTGTATGTAGACAAGTTACTCTAGTATAAGAACAGTTCCTAAATAGCAAGGTGCTGATTTATTTGAAAATGTGAAATACAGTTCTTAATTTTAAGGGGAGACTAACGTTTAAAGATAATAAGAGGTAGCAAGTTTTTATGCTTGTTGGGGGATGGAGAGTGTGTTGCGTTTGTGCCAGTAGTATGGACCTGAAAAATCTGCAGATTAGGATTATTCTGTGGTTGTAACAGGTGCACAGTTTGTGTAACATTCACCCTGCATTTATGATTCGAAATTCTAGATGACTTAATGTTTACATTTCAAAACAATGGGAAGGGTGTGGGTCCCTGCTGTTCTTGCTCTGACTAACATTTCTTTGCAATGACACTCCTATACAGTACCTTATATCCCAAAAGAAAAATGAAGTAATTGTCAAAGCCTGCAAATTTTTCTGATGACTATATGAATACTGAGCTAAATTGCAGTCTGAAATAATCCTTGGAAATGTGTTTCTGCCTGCTATTTATTATGCGTGTGAAACCAGCGTTCAGATGTTAGGGAATGGGGTTAAAAGATTGTGGAAGCATTTGTCAAAAATAAATGATTGAGTTAGAATTCTGCTGCAATGGTATCATTTGTTTTGCTTTGTGTGTTTTAATGGTTAGTAGTCACTTCTGTTATGGTTTACAAAAATGAAATTATGAGTTTTCTTTAACAGAACACATAGCAAACTGTAGTACAGCACTTCAGTCATTCAAACCCAAGTATTTGTTGCACTTTGGAAAGGGAGCTCTAGAAGCTATTCCAGTTTGTTACTGTTTCAGTACATTTATAAAACCAAAAACAAACCACAAGTATTAATATCCTTGCACTTTGGAGGGAGAAAAGGAAGAGTCATGTAGTGGGTTGACCTTGCCCAGCAGCTAAGCGCCTGCACAGCTGCTCATTTACCACCACCCACAGCGGGACGAGGGGAGAGAAGGGTGAGAGGAGTGAGAAAACTCATAGTTCAAGAGAAAGACAGACTAATAAGCAAAGGCAAAAAAAAAACAAAACAAAAAACAAAACAACAAAAAACCACAACACAAACCAACAAACCCAAGCAAAACAACAACAAAAAACAACCCCAAAAAACCACAAACTAAAAACAATCAGGCAAGTAGAATCACAGAACACCTCCCACCCACAAGCATATCAATGCCCTGGTGATCTCTAAGCAATAGCTGCTTCTGCAGACAAACCACATGCCCCCTTCCTGCTATACCTCAGTTTCTACTGATAAGCATAAAGTTACATGGTTTGAAATAACCCTTTGGCCAGTGTGCATCAGCTGTATCCCCCCCCCAACTTCTTGTCCACCCTGAGGCTATCCTCTGAAGTGATGAAGTTGGTAGGAAACAAAAGCCTTGATGCTATGCAAGCACTGTTAGCAATAATCAAAGCATGGGTGTATTATCACCACTGTTTTAGGCAAAACGCTGAAACACAGTACCATGTTGGCTGTTGTGAAGGGAGTTAACTATATCCAACCAGACCCAGTGCAAGTTGTAACATATTTTTCAATGGTAAAATACTCTGGAATGTGCTATGAAAAGTGTTCTGTGAATTTATCAAAGCATGTATTGATGTTAGAAGCTTAACTGCATGTACATCTAAATTTTTGAGGAACATATAAACTTATGTAAATATCATCTATTACAGTGTCAATTTTTAATTTTTATTTTAATAATTTGGAAGAAATTTGGCTTCTATGCAGCAGTCACTACAGTGACTTTTGACATGCAAATGAAGTTTTAGCATGTGGGTTTGGCATTAAAATGTATCTTCAGCCATCCTTGGTTTGTTTGAGAATGAACATACCTCTTTATTTTGAGGCATTGTTACAGCAGTCATGTTTTTGTGTTCTTTGAATTTTTATTTAGCTACCAACAAAAGCAGTGGTATTAGCACAGAAAGGAAGCTGTAGAGGAATATAAATATTTTATGTGTTTATAAAAATAGCTTTTTTTGTCCTTCAAGGGAATGGTTACAAAGTTTTAGCCCATGTTCTTAAAGGAACATTGTATTTGGAGAGGGGGAGGCTTTTTCAGGAAAAGTTTGACAGTAAAGCTTTTGGCTACAGGGTAGAGCTGAAAAGACAAAATGTCCAGAAAATGACATTCCAATGAATGTTTGCCCTTAGAAGCAAAAGAGGAGCTTAATAATCTTGTATGAAGCATGAAATAACTGGTAGAAACAACAGGGTGGGTCTACTGGTCATTAAAAAGTTGGGGTTAAAAAAACAAGCCTTCATTAAACTTGGCCTTAAAATGTTTTTAAAAAACAAAACGCAGAAACAGCAAGCCTTGCACCTGCCAGTGCGTAGAGAACATCATGAAAAGATGACTGATAACAGATGTTTTTCTGTGCTTGATGCATCGCTTGAATTTGGCAGTTGCCGTGGAGAAAGTGGAGACCATCTCTGTGTGTGTTCAGCATTCCTTATGTATCAGCACCTGATTCTTTTGAGAGATTTTATGTAGTGCCTGAAGCATTTAGCAGGGCGGTACAATACAAGTTGAAAAGCAGAGGTTGTAGTGAGGTCTGACGTTTTGACCCAGGGAAGATGACAGAAGTGTAGAGCTAGGAATTTTGAAAAGCTTTGGGAGGAATCAGAGCTTCTAGGCTCTGGTTCCATTTCTCTTGATCCAGAAGATCTCAGGTGGTAAATGAAACAAATTTATTTATAGTATTGATCAGCTATAACTGATTGGAAAAGGTCTGTTGTCTTCTGAGGACTGTGGTTTCTAACTGCAAATGATGAGGAGATGGGACACCTAGACAACTTCAGTCTTACAAGCAAAGCTATTTTGACTGAGGTCCTTGAACTTTTTATAGCTTAAATTTGCATCTTAGCAGCAGGACTGGGCAAAACTTTAATATTCTGAGTTTAACGTGCATTCAGACGCATAAGCTCACTAGCTCTAATGCAGTGCATCTTTCAGAATGCTAATTCTCTGTTCTGGCAGTAAGATACATTTGGTACATGCTTGCAATCTGGCCCATGCCTAGATTCAGGTTTCCTGCTGGGCTAATTACTAGTAATGGTGGTACTCTTGTAAAGCAGTAAGGGAAATTAGCAAGGCAGATTGGTCTAATACTGACATTTATGAGCTAAACAATATGGACTGTTCTGTTTTTAGAAATTTGTGGTATGAAATTTTAATTGAACATAAATTAATCAACTAAGGGGCAAGTTCACCCGGTAGCCAAATATCTTAAATGGTGTGCATCTGTGACACATAGACTTTTCAGAGATTTGAATTACTTTGGTGATGGTTTGATTTTTTCATTCCCTTTTGGAAGCAGATTGTACAAGCTGGGCAGTTGTGCTGGCTTCCCTGTTCAGGTTTGTAAATGCAGTGTGGTTCAAACTGATGTTACCGCTCTTTATCCACCTACGCGCAGTTTTGCCTGCTCCCTCTATCTAAGGCACAGATTCCAAGTGGATGTCACTAAATCCCTTTTTCTTTATTTTTTGTTTGTAGGACAGATTTGAGTCATCATCTCTAGGAGATGGTAAAGCACCTCAGTAACTCGCACAGGAACTGTTTACAGTCTAATAAAGGAAAGATATTCCCGTTTGAGCCTAGACCTTTGCAAGGGTTTTGATGCTTGTATGTTTTTTTAAAATAGCACAATTTGCCTTCCAGAAATTTTTATCGACTTTTACATTGTTTATACTAGTGTGTGTATGTGTGTATGTATATTTAGATTAGATGTGAGAGAGAAATTCTTCACTGTGAGAATGGTGAGTTACTGTAGGAGGTTGCCCATCCCTAGCAGTGTTCAAGGCCAGGTTGGATGGCGCTTGGAGCAACCTGGTCTAGTGGAAGGTGGCCCTGCACAAGGCAGGAGGGTTAGAACAAGATTATCTTTATGGTCCTTTCCAAACCAAACCATTTGATTATGCTAGTATATACTTAAAATAATGTATTTGGATCTTTAAGGATTTTCCCAGATTAAAACTAGAGTTTGTGTCTTCTAATCTATTGCTACCTATCTGTTTCAGTACTGTTTCACTTCTGATAATTTTTTCTTGATTTTTAAAAAGCTATTGAATAATGCCTGTACCTATTTTTTATAAAATCTGCTGGTAATATGAGAAAGATACTACTAATTTTTTTCCTGACTCAATTAAGAATGTATTTAGTTGCTTTGATAACAGATAAATAATTTGGTATTTCTATATATAGAACTCTGTATATGAATTGGGCTCAGTTAGGCTGCTTTAATCACTTATTGCTTGTATCTTATAATTTTATAGTTAATTTGGGAAGTAAAAGTAATAATTTTTGTTGTAGGCTTTTGTGGACTGGGTGTCAATTAATCAGAAGTAGTGTCAGCATGAATTAATTAGGCAAGTAAGCCAATTGGCTATTCCATTATTTTACTGAAATGGCAAGTGTTTGAGATCTTGTGTTTTAATAGATTAGCTAGAATTCATTGGAAAAAGTCTTAGTATGCTTAAGGTAATGGAAAAAAATTGCTTTCAGCACATCCTACAGAGATCTTGTTTAAAACAGATGACAGTCTGTCATGTTCAGTAGCACATCAGTCATCAGATTTATTCTAATTCTTTAAGCTGAACATTTCATTCGAGCTTGTAGATTGTCTTGTCAAGCAACCAAAAACCTCATAGTTTTTCTGTCAAGCATAGCATTGCACC
This sequence comes from Psittacus erithacus, assembly GCA_009867235.2. Taxonomy (NCBI): domain Eukaryota; kingdom Metazoa; phylum Chordata; class Aves; order Psittaciformes; family Psittacidae; genus Psittacus; species Psittacus erithacus. Next base: position 9,963 of record WYDI02025964.1, read on the forward strand.
AGCAGTTCACAAATAAATGCTAAGCTGAAAAAATACTGTTTATTTTCCTTAACCTTTATTCAGTTAACTGCAGCGTTCTTTCATGTTATTTTCCCCACATGCGTTTATCACAAGGTATTCAAGGGACTGCTTCCTAAACATGCCTTATCCTGACCACTGCCACTTCAGACCAAGGGCTACTCATTTTGGGATGTGTTGTTTTTACTTGTAGTAGTCTACAAGACTACTACATAGACTGCCATGGTTATAACATTCCTCCTTTAATCACAAAGGCCCAGTGAGCAGCTTCATTTGCTGCAGACGTGAAGGAATCCCACTGCCAGTGTGCACGTGGCACTGGTCTGGCCAGTCGGGCTTTGCGTGGATCAGCCAGGCTTGTGGACTTCTGCTTGCCCCGTATGAAAAGTGGCAATTTTGCTGTCAGCCTATATAGCTTGCCATTCTTTGTATTTATTCATCAGAATGTCTTTGGGATATTTTTTCATGCATTACTGTGTGTATTTGTGTACACGTAGCATGGCTGTATTGGGCTCCTTGCTTTTGTTGCATATCTGCACCTTGGAAAAAATAAATTTTTCCTGGTGTTTTTATATTTTTTTTCTTTTTTCTCCGTGACCTTCTCTAATTCTGAGCCTTTTGTTTTCCTTAAAATAAAGTTTCTGGGTAAACCATAGTGCTTCCATGCAAAGTATACTTGAGCCTGTGTGGTACTGAGGACTTGAGACGCAGTTGACTTTATTTGAAGTCAACGTACGTATGTCTGAGGTAGTAGAACATTGGGGATGGTTAGTTGAAGTGATATTAATTAATTGTTCTAAGAAAATAAAGTATTGTTAGGTTGATGCATTTGCATAATTTATATTTAAGCCCCCAAATTGCTTGGTAAAAGTGATTTTTTTATGAACCACTGAAAAGCTTATGTCCAGGTTAAACTAATCTCTATATTAAACTGCTAAAGCTATGGCATTCAGTGTAAAGTTGTGACTGCCCTTTAATGGAAAAAAGGCTTTTTTGGTTATCTTCTACAGCTATTAAAAAAAAAAAAATTAAGCTGCATGTTATTAATTATCCAGAACCATCAACTTCTGAACTCTACTTTCTGCTTCTAATTCTTCACTGAAACTTGTGGTTTCTTCTAATATGTGTTTTTCTGTCATTTGCATGCAGCACTGCATTTTCTCTCCTAATCTGGTATTTTTCTTTGTTATAAAATCTTTTTATTTCTTTGTACTGGTGTTTTTTTTGGTCTGCTAAATAGCCGATCTATTCTTTTAGCAGGCTTATTCCTTGAACAGATATTCTGTAAGACACATTGTACATGTCTAAAAAGGAACTTGGGGTTGAAGCCCTAGATAAAATTAAAGCCTAGGTATATAAAAAAGAAAGATTTTTTAAATGTCAAGATAATGAAAAGTCAGAAAATAAATTATACCTATTATTAATTTTGAATTGTATTCAAACATAGAAATATGTAGCATAGACAAAAGCTGGTTACAGAGAGATAAAATTAAATTTTACACTAGGATAATTGTTTTATGTATTTTACATTTATTTATAAGATCAGATAAAGGCTTGGAATTTTCAATGTAAATCACAGTGTGGTCCTTATGAATGCCAAGGTCAGTAAATGGAAACCCCTTCACTTGCAATACACATTGCTACTGTGTGCAGTACCAACTGAATAAAATTAAACTGATAAGCATCTTCTTTACTTGCACTGTATTATTAGAACTTTTGAGTATTTTTGATTTTTAGTTGAGTGAATAGATACTAACACTCTCAGCATTCCTCCCATGTATTATCTGTAACCAAATCAATATGTCTTTGTTAAGAAGAGATTAATGCATAAAACTGTTGCTGCAATAACGTTGTGAAATTAGAATATCCCTATTCAAATGGCCTTGTTTGTCCTGGGGATGTAGTTGATGGGATCCAAATGTTGTGTAGGCGATTGATCCCTTTATTTGAGAAAACATTTCTATAATAACTTGCTTCTATCAGGAGCATCTTCTATCAGGAAGGCTTATTTTATCCAGAATTGGATTTCTGGTATGTCTTGGAGGAAATTTAGCTGTTTTTCAGATTTGGCAGGACAATAAAATGGATTTTAGGTCCTCACAAAGAATGGATGCTGTTGATGATTTTACCCTGTAAAGAGGTGGATTAGTCTCAGGTACCTCAGGTGACTGTCAGTCTGAACTAAAGAAAATTATCTAAACAAACGAATTGCAAGATGAAATTTGATGCATATAGGTATCAACTGCAATGACTGCTGCTAATTTTGCCACAAATATTTAACAAATAAGGTTTAACATTCAGTGACAGGTTATTCCATGTGTAGTGTGTTGGAGCTTCTGAGTCCTAGGGTGATAAGAAATAGACTTCTTGACATAGCATCCACTTCACAAAAAATGCTGCTAAACCTGGCAGGTATTTTGTCAAGCTGGGCAGTTTTCAGAAGTTCTGTGTTCCAAACATGTCTTAATCAGCTGCCTTTATTATTCAGAAACAGTTTTACATCGATTGCTTCTTACAGACTACAGGTTTTCTGGGGTTCTGTCAAAGTACCAGTGTCACTGAGGTCAGTAATTTGCCACAGTTACCTGAGTTAGATCAGAGAGTAGTGGCAATGAACAGCCCTAGGGTGCTGATCAGGTGTCACTGAACAGCTCTTCTAGATAAGCGCTGGGATTACAGATGGCTTTTCGCTTTCTTCAGAAGTTGTCATTTCTAAGCTTGTAACTTGTTCCACTTCGGCAAAGGAAGGGCCACTGTGATGGGGTCAGGATCTCCTTTGGTTTTTAAGTTAGGCTTCAAGGTAAAGGGGTTTGCATAACAAATGGGTTAACAAGTACAAAGCTCTAGTATAGCATTTGGTAAGCTTCTGCATAGGCAGTAGCTCAGCAGCTTTCATTTGCTAGGCTGGTGGCTGGGTTGCTGAGGTCTGCTTCTCATGTAATCAGGCTTTCTTTCCAAATGGCAAAGATTGATTAGACAGCAGAAGGATGGGTACAGAAATGCAGCTCTCTGTGAAAATACATTTACCTTCCATTTTTTTATAAAATGGGATTTCTTACAGGATCATGAGGCCATTTCTGATGCAATACAGCTGTGAAATGGCGCTAGTAGTGCACCCAGTCCACTAATATGTATATAGCACCCTAGCAATATAAAAGAATGGAGCACCCACTAAGGATTCCTTTGTCATAATTTTTATGGATTAGGGTTCGATGGATGCATCAAGAGACTCTCTTATACTGGGATGTGTGGTCAATCACTTAAGGATGTTTAAGTTAGTGTTTTCGCACTGCAGTAGCATGATATAAATATGCCTGAGAGCAAACTTCAGCTTCTTGCTTTATGGACTCAGAATTTAATGGTAGCAAGAATAAACACAGTTGTGGGGTGTAACACTCTTTCACACTGTACTGAAGGTGACTGCTGTGCAGGTGTACAAGGTAACTAATTAACAGTTTCCCCTTGAAATGTAATTTTGTTCCTCCTCTTCACTATCCAGTGGTAGACTAATATTTGTCTCCAGAATGTTTTTCCAGGATCTGAAGTGGAATTACAGTGTCTGAAGGTTACTAAATATTAGGCAAAAATTATAATTCTCTTCATAGTTTAAAAGTATCTTTCATATTTCAAAAACCCTCCTGGATGTAAAATTCTTTTGGCAAACATTCACTGTCTTGCACTTATGAGAGAAAACTTACTAATAATAGTGTGTGCTGCTATTGTACTGAGGTTCCCCTCCAGTTATACCTGCCCAGTAGCTTGTTTTCTACTTGGTGTAATATACTTCCTAATTTATCTTAAAAGTTAGTCCTCTCAACACAGCCCTCAGTCAAACCAGATACTTTACTGAGAACCCATTTAGTATTAAATATTGCAATTTCTTTCCAATAATACAGCCATTCAGTCCATTAGAAAGATCAGCTCCTACGAGTCCCACGTGCAATACAAACAACCCAGTGATGGATGGTTTTGTTTGTGGTTTTTTTACCTGTATCCCTATGTAATACAGTTCTATGTTAAATTGTCACTGTTCGCTAATACAGGAGTAAATGAAAGAAAAATTTTGCTCCAATTGCAATAGAAATTAATTCAGACTAGTGTTAAACCCCAGTTATAAAGAAGTTCATAAAAATTAACTAATATTATCCAAAATGTTTGAAACAAAGCCATATCTCATCTAACTAAAAAAGCCTGTTTGGAGCATGGGTTTGCTACTTGTAGGGTCTCTGGACTTCTCAAATGTCTTGAGAAACAGGGTTTTAGAGATGTGTGTATTAATGGATGTCTGAGAGTAGGTGTGTTTTATAATCTGTCCTGAAATCACTGTAGAAAAAACTTTTAAGTCTTATGTTAAGTTTTGGTTGGGGTTTTTTGGGGGTTTGGGGGTTTGTTTTTATTTTTGGGGTTTATTTGGTGATAGTGTTGGGGTTTTGGGGTTTGGTGTTTGGATTTTTTTGTATTTTTGATAAAACACAAATGACCTTACACCTCAGTGAAGTTCAGTGTGATGAGTAAAATAAACTCACTTATCCCTTTTCAGGCAGGAACAACATGTTATAATAAACGAAGTTATGGCAAAAAGCTGCAACCTTTTCCCAAACTAGTCTGCTCAGCAGATGCACAGTCCAGCTGAAGAACTGAGTACAATGAAATACTTCGTTTTGATAAGAAGTAAACGAAAGAGTGCTGTGACTTACTGGCATAAGACTTTTACAAAAGGAAATAATTGATTAGATGTTGTGGCTTGAAAGTCTTGAAATTAAAAGAATATTGAAGACTACTTCAAAAGCAGCGTCAAAGTGGCATAACTTTGTCAGGAAAATTATTCCTTTTTTTACATTTTTTTACATTTGCATTGAAGATAAGATTTGCTTCTGACATCAAGGAGTCATAAACCGACAGCATTTAAAACATAGTTGCTTTCATTCATGTGTTTTAAGAAATATTATGAAAGACTTTCTTCTTTCTTACGAATACGACTGTGAAATAGGAAGCTATCTAGGACTTTTTCTGGTACTACAAGGCACAGAAGCTATTGTAGCGCATATATCTTAACTTTGTCAGGCGCATCTTCAACATAAAATGGGTTGTGAAACTCTGGAGTCTACCGTCTTGCAGCCTCACAGTATCTGAGAATGTCTTCAGAGTTGTTCTGAGTATTTGAACTATTGGTCAGGTTTTCTCATTTTTTAATTTTGTGTTTTATCTATGCTTCTGTAACTATAAAGTCTTGATTTTTATATTTTTTTTTTTAATGGATGCCCAGAAGTGCAACATGAAATGCACAGAATCTCTGACAAACAAGCCTCAAACTGTTCAGCTCAATTATGTGCAACAGAAAACAGTTATCAGAATAAGCCTGGTTTTCAGAAGTGCTAAGGAAGGATTTTTCTTCCTTCATCTAGTAAGTGGATTTAGAGCTGCTTTGCTCCACCCAGGAATAACTGGTGTCGGGCCAAGATTCAGCTGCTGGATCAGCTCTCTGCAACCTTACATGTTTTCTTCTTTTCACCTCTGGTGTCAAGTGTTTTGACAATGAAAACAATAATGTAGCTTGATGAATCAAGGGATAATGAATGCAAGATACCTGAATTTATGATGAGGTTGTAAGAAAGAAGAGAATATCCATCTGTTCCTTTTCACAGAAGGATGAAGAGAATAATCTTGCTGAAACTGGCTAGATAATCCTAGGTCTAGATTTATTCCAGGATTTTTTTGTTAATTTTGTTCGTTTGTTTGTTTGTGTGGGGAGAATCTTACTTTAAGGCTCAGAACCTCTAAGAAGAACTTTTTCTGTCAGTTGTGCAATCCTCAACTTGTATGAACCTCTTTGTAGCTTATGTTCTCAGTGGGATTCTTTAGGGCTTCTTCACTGTAAATTACTTTTATGGTTTTGCCTGAATAATGTGCTTACTGAGGGTTTAAATGACCTTTTTTCAAAATCTAGTAAAGAAATATTTGTTGTAAGTCTGTCCAGCTTCTTTATTCCCTGTGATGTTTATATCATTCCCTACAATGATGTGTATATTATTATAAATTATGGCAAGATTGAGGCAGGAGAATGATCTCTGTATTCAAATTCATATTTCAAAAAACAAGCTGGACTCTCACTGGTTGAACAAGAACAGAAATGGTAGCTTTTGTTATGGGTGATCTGACAGTTCTGCCTGTGCTTATATTTGTCCTACACCTCTCTTTAGAAGACATTTTTCTGTGACTTCTCAGTTGTTTGTAATGTCAACATTTTAGATGAAGATTTCCCCCTGCTCCCCAGCAGGCATTTCCTTCCTACTAGGTGAAGATTTTTATTTATTTTTTTTGTAAGGTTCAGCTGAGAGAAGATTTTGGATCTTTTCCAAACTAAGGTTAAAAGGAGACATGTATTGTTCTCCCTGATGTAAACAAAAATATTTCAGCAGTATGATTTGGAAGCTGGTATATGGTCATGCTTTGCATTGCTTTCATAAATCTGCCAGGGAGAATAATCCACCATCAGAAATGTCCATGATAATGGGACTGATGATTTAAGTGCCTTTAACTTCACCTAGTGCTGAAGTTTTTTGTTGGTTTTTTTGTTGTTATTGGTTGGTAATAGTTTCTCTAACCATCTGCCTGGCACTAATTTGGAGTCAATGGCAGCTCCCCTTTAATCTTGTACTTTCCTTTGTTGGTGCAAGAACAGGAAACAGTGCAATAACTTCATGGTGCTAAATGTTTGCAGGTTTAGCCTCCATGATTTTTAGCTTCCAGTTAAATTCTGGACACTGTCAACAGGCTTAAATTTTACTGACTTGTCTCTGATTTTCATTAAGTTCTGGCCCATCTCAGAATATGTGTTTTTTCTCTGATGTTCCAAGACCATTTCTGGGTGTGTAGCTTGCTATTTTAAATTGTTCTGGCCTTCAGGTTTCTTTGATGTTGCAGTAGATTTCAGGGAAGGATTAAGTTTTTAAAAATACTAGCCTGCTAATCATACCTAAAAAAGCAGTAGCACGTGATAGGCCATGTCATAGACATACATGTTAAGCATGTTGTAAAGCACAGCCAATACACAGGTTCTGAAAATGCTCTAAAATGTTGTTAGAGTATGACATGCATAGAATCATAGAATTTTTTAGATTGGAAAAGACCTTTAAGATCATCGAGTCCAACCATAAATCTAACACTGCCAAGTCCACTGCTTAACCATGTCCCTGTGTAACACATCTACACATCTTTTAAGTACCTCCAGGGACGGTGACTCAACTGCTTCCCTGGGCAGCCTGTTCCAATGCTTGATAACTCTTTTTGTGAAGAATTTTTTCCTGATAGCCAGTCTAGACCTCCCCTGGAGCAACTTGAAGCCATTTCCTCCCATCCTATTGCTTGTTACTTGGGAGAAGAGACTGACTTCACCTCACTGCAACCTCCTTTCAGGTAGTTGTAGAAAGCAATAAGGTCTCCCCTGAGCCTTCTCTTCTCCAGACTAAACAACCCCAGTTCTCTCAGCCAGTCCTTGCAGGACTTGTACTCTAGACCCTTCATCAGCTTTGTTCTTGTTTGGACCCATGTCCTGAAGTCTGCTGTTCTCTGTAACTCTCTTTACTTCTCACTTGAAACAGTAAAGTTACTACTTGTAGTCAATGAAGTCCCTACATACTGGATCTAGTTGCTAGATTAAAAAAAATATTAAATCAGAAGTTGTGGAGAAACTATATTTTTATTGAGTCACAATGTATGTCTGTGTTCACAAATGAGCAGCACTATGTTCTGGGACTCTCATTGCTGTGCAAGTGTAGTTCAGGCAGTAATTATGCTTTTAGTTAAAGGATAGCCTTCTCTTCAGATAGTCATCTGAGAAAATTGCAGCTTAGTTACTTCACTTATAAGGAACAAATGTGGCTGATCTGGAGTCAATGTTTCATTTCTCTGCACTTTTTAGCTTGTAAAATTTCAGGAGATATGATTCTCTTCAGCAGCTGAAGTGTACACTGTTGAATTTGAGTGAATAAATAATCTGGGATAGAACCAATGCACTGAATATGTTGGTTTATGACAGCAGCAGAGGTGCATTTGTGTTTTCATAGCATTCAAAGCAGTCTGACGGATGCATAGCTGGTGCAGCTGTATTTCTCTTGAGAAACTGACAGGCCCCTCTTAGTCCCCATGCAAAGGACAGGGTCTTGAAAGGTTGGCACATTTCTGACAGGCCTCTACATGTTCAGTGCTCATGATAGTTCTTGGTTGGGCTCCAATATCCACAATGTAGCCTTTATGCTTTTTATTTTTGGTGTGTTTGCTGTCAGGAAAAATTGTGCTATTTGAATGTTCTTTAAGGAATGTGAGTTGGCTGGATAAACGGAGTTCTCTGCTTTAGTGTGATTTGTTGCCTCCTTTTCTTCACTAAGTCCCTGTTCGATCTTCTTTCTTTCTGTGAAGGCAGCTGAACAATTAAATTGTAATGCTTTTGGCAAGAGAAATATAATTTCTGCTTAATGCTATACCTGTGCTAATGGTTTATGAAGCTGGCACTAAGTTATCACTTCTCATTTTTATGGGCCTTTAATGTTCCGTGACTTTATTTTTGCTTTTATGCTAAAATCTAGGCTAGCAACTTATTTCTGTGATAAATTATTATTTGGGGATTTAGGAATTTCCAGATGTTGAATATACTATACAATGAATTTTGCAAACATAAACACTGTAGACTCAAATGTTTCTTGAATAATTTCCATAGTTAGCTTTTTCCTTCTTTAGTCACAGTGACTTTTTCTCAAGCTTAGGAGGGGCATGGATTTTTTGGGGCTTGAGACGTATGCTTCCAGAAAGTCAGGTGAAATATCTGTATCACTGGTCCAGTTTTGATTTGCTGAAGGATGATGTGCAAACCAGCATTTGACATTTGGCCTTAATGCCGCATTGTCTGGTCATGTAGTAAACTGGAACAAATGGAGTGCTCAGGACAAGTAGTGCTTAAAATGCTGCACAGATGCTGCTGTTGCATCTCACAGATGCTGTTTCTCCCTGCTGGCATTCTGCCTGTCTGCCACATTGGTCATCCTTGGTTGTGCCTTATTGCTGTTTTGTTCTATTTTTTTTTTCCCCCTGCTCTCCTACCCTGTAAAGCAGAAAGCAACCCAGAATTTAGTTTATTGTAGAAATGCTAGTTCTAGTTTTTTTGGTTTATTGCAAACTTTAGTATACTAAAATAGGCAGACAGGAAGTGACCTCTGACTATCAAGTAGTTCACACCTCTGCTCAGAAAGGGGCCGTCTCCAAAGTCAGATCAGTTAGGTTGCTGTATCCATATGAGTTTTGCACATCTCCAGAAATAGAGATTCTCTAACTTTTCTGAACTTGTTCTTTCTTCAGTGTGAAAAATCTCTTACCTATAATTCTTAGAGTTTTGTGTGTTACAACTTGCCTTCAAGAGAAGAATGTTTGTCTTCTCTGTATTTGCCTACAAGACAGCTAAAACCCAATAAAATCCCCCTCTAGTCTTCTCTTATTAAAACCAACTAGCTCTTTCAAATTCTTCTTAAGTTATGCGCTGCAGATCTCTAATCATCTTAATGGCACTCTGCTGGACATGCTTCAGGATATCCATGAGAAGGTCAGACTGGATGCAGCGCTTCAGATGTGGTCTCTCAAGTGCCAGATAAAGCAAATTAATCACTTCCCTTTGTCTCCTGGATGTGAGCTTGTCAACAAAGGTAACATGCAGGTAGCTTTCACTGCCATGTAGTGCTGATTGTATTAAAATACTCTATTACCTATTCTTTTGACTATAGATAGACAACAGCTAGTTTAAAATACACATACTTATCCTTAAAGGCTATGACAAATGCTGTCTGGTTGTAAACTGTTTAGAAATGGACATCTGGCTGCCTATAATGATATATAATCTGGAATCATAGAATCAACTAGGTTGGAAAAGACCTTTAAGATCATCAAGACCAACCATTACCTCAGGACTGCCAAGTCTGACACTAAACCATGTCATTAAGGACCTTGTCATTTGAGCACTTCCAGGCACGGTGATTCCACCACTGCCCTGGGCAGCATATTCCAATACCTGATCACCCTTTCCCTGAAATTTTTCCTAATATCCAATTTAAACCTTCCCTGGCACAGCTTGAGGCCTATTGCTTACGTGGGAGAAGTGACCAGCCACCTCTTTTCTCCATCCTTCTTTCAGGTAGTTGTAGAGACCAATAGGGTCCCCCCGAGCCTTCTGTTCTCCAGACTAAACAACCCCAGTTCCCTCAGCCATTCCTCATAATGATATGGTAACTGAGCTACAAGACTAGTGAAGCATTTGCAACAAACCTGAAGGATGGCTAAATGAATTGGCTGTTCCACACTTGAACAAAGAATATAATATTTTTATTATTAGAGTGAAAATAATGTTAATGGAAGTGTTGCAGAAGAAAGCTGCTTCACAAAATGCACACCAATGTGGTAAAAGCTGGGAAAAAAAAAAGACAACACAGTCTTTGATAAGATCCTCTGCAGTTTTCTTTACCTTTCAAAGAGGTGGTGGGCAAGGGGATAAGGGAAAGGCATGTATTGTCAAAATAGACGAAGGCAAAGCTAAGGAGACAGGAAAGAAATGGAGAACAAAGGACAGCTAAAAACTGAAAAAGAAGTGAACAGAGCAGGCTGAAGATTGTTTAACAAATAAAATACAATGGTTAATGGGAGGGAGAGAATGTAACGGAGGGGAGAAGTGATACAGGGCTGTCAGTGATCTAATATGCACATAAAAAATTTTCTGGTATGTGTAAAGAGAAAATTGAAGATGCTAAACTGGTAGCAGAAGTAAGGGAGAAAAAAAAAGGAGAAAAGTGCATATCCCTTATCCAATTAAATTTAATTCAGGAATAGGTAAAGCCTATTGTAAGGTAGTTGAAACTGCATTTTTATGCCTTCTCTCTTGCCTTTGTCAAAAGCATGACATAGAATGAGCATTCTTTGACTTAGTGAATGCCATTGTTAAAAGCATCAGATGCAAATCCTGTAATGAGAATGTGAAGAAGCCACTGTAGCAGCAGAGTAAAAATACCCGAGTACTGGTTCTCTGTGTCTTTTCTGATTTATGTTGATTAGTTGAAACCAACTACAAATGTCTCATCTCCCTTTGGGCTAAGAATCAGTAGGGGAGGGAAGTCAGGGATTACTAGATGTCTCTGCTCTTTGGGAAGATGTTTTTGTCACAGTTCCAGATAACGCAGTTACTTCCATAAACCAGAATCTTGAAAGTCTTTGTAGCAGCAGTGCTGGAGTTTAAAATTTGAAGTACTACTCATGCTGCATTCATCCACTTAGGGGGTTAATCCACTTGCCAATGTTTTATATTCTTTTGAAAAGAAACAGAATATTTTGCATGAGCTATTTGCATTTAAAATCATATAAAAGTAGCAGAATACAATAAAATAAGTACCTCTGTAATCAAATATCAAAGTGTGTTTCATTTCACAACTTTCAAGAATCTAACAGATGTGTGTTATTCTACATTTGACAAATATGTGAAGTGGTTTATTTCAGTTATTCATTGACTGGTATTTTTATAACTGCCCAAAGCTAATTTTAACTTAGGTTGTCTTAGATTTCTGATTTGTCATAAAGTTTCTTAAGGTAAAGAGGAAATGTGACTCTTTTGTGGAGGAGTGTATCATTGCATCAAAACTTGGCATCCACCTGGGCTAAGACAATTGTCTGTTTGTTCCCTAGGGGAATACTTCTAGAAGATAACTGGTTTCTGTGTAGTGTACTCTCTTAAATTAAGTTTTTTAGTTTAGCTTGCCCTGAAGAAAAACGTTTCAGGATATTTTAGGAGATCCTGGTAATCTAGTTAATCTTAGGAAAATAATACTAAAATTTGTTATGTCCCTATCCATAAAGTACATGGTGTTCCCTCCCTTACCTAGCTTCATCCCAACGCTGTCAATGATGACTGTCAACTGCACCATTAAAAGGAACAAAGACTGGCTTGGTGGTAGGAACTGGTTTCTTGTTCCAACAGAAGCAGGAGAGTTGGGGTAGGCACCCTTATGGAAAAGGTCTCCCAAGACCTGAGGGCTTTTTGTGAAGAAGAGGTAAATTTGGTTGACGCTGGCAAGTGTTTGCTTCTTGTCTCAGTGGCTGAGGCCATGATTCAGCAGTTGTCTCCAAAACCTGTCAAGGCAAGACAAAGGGACAGGGGTTTGCAGTTATTTGGGCCCTATAGTGAAGGGTCTCAACAGCCTTTTGGATTCTGAACATCAAAAAGGTGGTTGAAAGTTGGTGTTATGGTGGGGTACTCCTTGTATAATGTATATTCTGCTGACACTCTGGGGGATTTTTCATCTGAAAGTGGAAATACCACAACAGCTGTAATAAAAGGAGTTCAGAACTGCACAGGTAAAGCACTGTATGCTTCCTACCTTGCAGATGTATGTTATTTTTGTATACCTCTTTTTTTTATTGAATTCTTTTAGGTGTTTCTCTGGATGAGTAAATAGAACTGGCACTGGAATGCAATTAATGCAATTCTTTTCAATAAGCCATTATTTTTTTTAGTTTTGTTTTCTCCTAAAATCCACTCATATTCAAGGTACTGGAAGGCAAAATACTTTGATGGCCATCTTTGTAGTATATATCCCTGAATGAGTGAAGAATTTAGCACTATATGAAAAAGTGAAGGCAGTGCAGTGAGCTTAGTTTTCCATTTTTATATGTCATAGATGTAAATAATTCAAACATGCAAGCATGGAATGAAGTTGACAGTTTCAGACTGTGACTGCATGAATCTCATAGGATAATGTTAAAATTTCTTGTGTACTTCAATTTGACATTCTGTAGAAAAAGATTTTTGCTGAAGTATAAACCAATTAAAAGTTAATGCTGTTTTTCAGTGGGCACCCATGCTAAACTAGAATGTTCACGTATTTTGTGTGTATGCTTATGTAATTAAGCATCCACTAATTTCTTTCTCTTTGGGAAATACTGCTGCATATCAGCACTCCATATATGAAGAGTTAAGATCGTATCATCTGTTGTTTAAGGTAGGGATAAGGACAGACATTATTATTATTTCATAATAGATTCTTAATCCTTTGTTCTGTGAAGTGTTGACATTTTCATTAGAGTTAAAATATATTGCATGTTTACAGAAAGCCTGAAATCTCCATATGTGGTCCTATCTATTTTAATTATTTGAATCATTAGAACATCTAAATTTTTGCTTAAGGGTTCACGAATGTACTGTTGAATCTGTTTTCTAAGTTTTTTTCCAGTTTAATGTCTGAATCCAAATGCATAAAGAGTTGGAAAAATGAGATGTCTGAGCTATAGGATTCACGGGGATTTTATATGAAGCCTGTTTAATCAGGATAACACTGTTATTAATATTCATAAAGTCAGCTGGAACACAAATGACAGGCAGTGGAGCCTAAAATTTTTTACTTGGGAATTTATTAAAAGCAGCTTAAAAAATTAATGGAATTTAAGTAAAGTTGACAAAAATGAAAATCTTATGTTAGCAGAAAAAAGTCTTTATTGGAACTTTCTCTAAGACCATCTTGCATTGATATCTTTGACAGATTTCTTTGGTACTTAAAGAAGAAAGATGCATGAATGGTCATTTAAAAGGATTTAAACACATTGGCACATTAATTTTTACATGAATAATAAGTAGTTTCCAAAAGCAATTAACTTGCAGTGTACAAGATTTGAATAGAAAAATAGGACTGTGACATGAAAGGGCAAAGCAAATGTGCTGTACATTTTAAATTTTTAATAATATGACTTCTTAAAATAATTTATTTCATTGCCACAGTAGGTAAAGAAACAGTGAAGATATTTGTGTACCACTTGTGTTTGTTTTGAAATACACAGAGATCTGGGACAAAGAAGTATTTTTATGTCAAAGTGCTATTGGTAAAGACCATTTTCAGGATTTTACAGTGATAGGTGGTTTTGAACCAGGTTTTCTTACAGGCAGTTTATCTGTATGGAAAATAGTCATATACTAACCACAGCATGTGATTTTCTCCCATGCTTCCATATGCAGCACTGGGAAGTATTTGTTATTTCTGTAGAGGTTTAAATAGGTACATCTGGGGTTTCTTTCATTAGTAGGAACATACTGGATAATTTATATCCATATTTGTAGGTGGTTTGTGCTTAAATATTTAGTGCAAATTTTGCGTGATTGTTGCATATTCTACAGATAAGGACAAATTTATTTTATTTTTAGCTTTGTGTGTTGTTCAAGCAGTAGTCTTTACACTAACACAGGTTGAATATTGAATAAGGAAATTAGATTTAAAATTAACTCTAAGTTTTGGGTTACAATATCATTTTCTTATTTTCAGGTTTGCCTCAGTCTACCAGTATATTTTATTTTAATCGTTAGCCTTAATTTCTTTTGATTATTAGATAGGTTGATTATTGACGTAGTTTTCAAATGAAGGTCAAGCTTTAAAATAATTGTATTTAATTTTTCTGATGATTTGTCTTGGTAAAACCTTCATGGCCAGGCTCTGATTGTTGTTGATGAGGCAAAGTTTAAGTCTGTTTGAATAATTTTGGTTCAGTAAGTTTTGGTTCAAAAATACCTTACGTTTAAAGTACCTACTGTAAAAGTACATTTAGAACAATATCTAAGTGTTGTGCATAAATTAGATACGTGTTGCAGTGTTTGTGTTCAGAAAATACGATTTACATAGTATACGGAATATTTTGTTGTTCGGTTAACTACCTTTTTTTTTTTTTTTTTAATACTATGGAAAGATTACTGCAAACTCGAGGGAGCCCCAAAAAGTTTCTCATTTTGACTTTGATCGTTAGGTTATTTTAATCTGATATCAACAATGTTTTTATTTTGGGTATATGTAAACCAGAAAAAATCCATTAATTAGCAGAACATATTTCGTCTCTGAAGACAAAGTCTGTAAAATAAGCCTCTTGGCGGAATTCTGTCTCGTCATTCCTATGCCATAGTCTATTATTGCCAGGAGAGGGCAGCATTTTCCCACGTGAGGTAGATGCCCTGCTTGGTCTGTCAATGTTTCTTGTAATTACTCCCAGTATATTTGTTGCTTGCTTATGAATTAACTTGCATTTATGGAACTAAATCATTCCAATCATTTAATTACACCTGAGGAGCTGAACTATAATTGCTTGCTTCCAACTAGGATCTGATATGGCTTGAGCAGTATTAATTTGGTGTTTACTTTTCTGAGTGCTAAAAGCATTAAAATGATTGTGCAATGGGATTACATTTTACTAATTGCTGGCATTCATTAGCTGAGTAAATGGCGAGGAAGTATGACTGTATATTGTGGAGGGATAAAATTATGGTTTTAAATAGTATATTACCAGGCACATTAAGGCCCTAAGACATGTTTTAAAATACTCCAGAGGTTATTAAATACCATATTTTCTTCATGTCTTGCTATATGAATATCTTATTAAAATACTTCAATTATTATGAACCTTTTTGTGCAATATGTAGGGAAATGGCTTCATTGACAGAAACCTATTTCTTGATATTAATAACCTTCTATATTTTCAGCTAATCCAAAAGTAAATGAGGAACTTAGGAAAAGATTGCCAACTCCAAATCAACACGGTTACACAGAATTGAAAAAGAAACGTACAGCTTCATTTGAACGATTCTCGTAAGGAAGTCAGAGTTCTGCGATATGAGGTGAAGTTGTTATTTTTTTGTTAAGACCTAAGGACATCAAATCATACACATTTGTTTTTATCAATGACACTTATAGTTAACTGCCCATATGAGCTAAATACGTATTTCTTGAATGCTTAATATATTAGAGTTAAATCTTAAGTGCTTGCACAGTTATACTTGTTTGTTTGTTTGTGGTTTGGTTTTTTTTTTAGAGCCTCAAAGATAAAAATGAAAACATCTACCTTTTTGGTGTTATATAGGAAAAGAATTTCTTCTGCTGCATTATTTGTTACAACATATGTCTTGGTATAATATACTTGAATTTTAAAGTGTGTCCTTAATTTTTTTTTTTAACCTTTACATTTATCAGCACAGTTCTAGGTATTTTCATGATCCAGCCACTTCCTCTTCAAGGCACATATTGTATCTTTTTAGTAAATGTAGAAAAAATATAGCAGTGAAAACATACAAAATAAGCATAACTATGTAGTTAAAGATGAAAAATTGTAGTTCATACAATACATTTTAAAACAGGTACTTGGCTAAATAATAAAATTTGTGGTAAACTTACTATATTAGTAATTACAGATTGACTTAGATTTCCTTGAGATATAGAATATAGTTCAATTTTTAATGTATAAGAGAGCATATGTTTTAAACTGAAAATGCGACCCGATAAGCATAACATTTACTGTACATCTTATTTTTGAGTATTGAGGCTTGTTTCTTGAAGATCCTTGATCATATGAAATATTGCAACTGTGTGATTAACTGTATGGTCTGAAGCAACATGTATGCAAATATTATTAGGATTGATTATTTAGTGTTTAGAAAAACCTGCAAATTCAGAGTTGGAGTCGTCATGGGTTGCTTTACCTGTAATTTGGGCTGTGCTCAGTAGCATGCACTTCCAAGACCAGACTTTAGAACAAGAAGACAAACTAATAGATTTTTCAATGGAGATGTTACATGCAAAAGAAAGCTGAACCAAACCATTATAAAAATTATACAGATGTGTGGATAAAAAAAAATTTTATTGAGAAATAAGAGTACTGACTATTAAAGTATACAGAGTTTATTGTCCTGCTATATATATTTTTAAATCATTTGTCTTGCAAATTTTGTGTCACATGAAGGCAAAGTATAGGTGTGTTATATTGTTTCAAGTTTATTTATCTAGAGTTTGCTTTATTTTAGCTCTGAAATCTTTAAGCAAAAACTGGACTCAGTGCCAGATCAAACAAGTTCAGAAGAACAGATGGAGAACTGGTCAAACGGTAAGGACTTTTAAGATATTAATAGGGAACCTCAGGTGTTGTACCAGTGCTAGGCTGTGACTGGAATGTATTTGTTCTTGCCGATATGTGACTGACTTTGGAAGAAAAGAAAAAAAGCAACCATATGCTGCGTCTTAAGTATTTGGGATAACAGGAGAGCAGCTACAGGAATGTAAATCATCAGCTTTATTTTTATTTTTTAGGTTGTTGAATTTTTTTTATAACTTTGAGAAATCTTAAATTAATTTAAATTCTTATTCTGTACATTGCACTTTCCAATCTTTTTTTCCTTAATGGGTTAACAACAAATCCAAAATCTCTATTAAAGTAACTTTCTTGCTATTTATGCCTTGCTAGAATATGATTAAGCCATCTAATAATTTTAATGAGTTTCTTATTATTACTTCAGCTGAATATAAACAGGAAGGTAGGCTTGTTGGTAAAGGGGGCCTTGGTTAACTTGAAGTTTCCATGGTTCATGGAGTTTTCATCTCTATCAGGATGGAAGACTCTATTTTGTATTTTGATGACCAAAATTTTGCTCTCCAATGTTTTTCTCTGTTTCATGGCAGAAGCTTTAAAAAAAAAACCCAAGAGCACTGACTTTGAGAACACATTATGTGACTGACTGATTTTGCAAAAGGGAAGGCAGAAAGTGTCTTGTGGCTAAATAATAATATGTAGGCTGAAGAACGAGAACGACACCAGGAAGCAGACTTTCAGCAGTGGGGTTTTTTTTTTCAGTAAGCGGCTATTTGTAGGTTTAAAAACAAACAAACAAAAAAGAAAAGAAATGGGTGTATCAATGTCAAATATGCCTCCTGTATTAGAGCCTGGTAGCATCATGTATATTTCCTTGTTTTGAATTTTATACTATGTAGTCTTTCTTAAAACATGATGAATGTTAATATTCTCATGAAAACTGTTCTTTAGCAGAAAGAAAAACCGCTCTGTCTTGGAGGTGACGCATTTCCTACATATGTAAAGGAATTTCTATCTGTATTACTGTGTATAATGAAGTGCTTGTAGACCCCTTTTCATGGAATTTTGAGCTATTACTCTGAAGTTGAAAATGTTTTTGAGTCATATACTCTGAAAGTAAAAATAGTCATGGTGGAGTAACTTAGTGGAGAACTGTACTCTCACAATTTATACTTTAAAATTATGTAATGGCTTAATCATACTCAGTATTTTTAGACCTTTAGGGGTCAGCATACCCTCAGAATGGTTCAAAAGGTTAACTTTCCCAAAGTAGGATAGTGAATACCATAAACTGATTCTCTGTGAAATGTTTTCTGTCTAATTGGAAGAAATGGCATTCTGCTGCTGCTCACAGATAGTTTAAAAAAGGGGTAAATACTGAGTTTTGAGTGTATTATTTTTCTGATGCCTGAGGTTAATATTTGATACTGTTTAGAAAGCTATCTCTTCCAAGCTAACACTTATTTGTCTATCCAATAATAGTTGTTATGTGGGCAAAATGAAGATTGATACACCTTTTTTTAGATCAGTTATTGATCGGTCACAAAATTCTTTATGCTTTTACTCCTAGGGGATTATGGATGAATCTCATGTCATCATAGTGGGTTGGATGAGACTTCTTTTCTTTTTCCTTGGAATTTTATTTGGGTATTAGCAGTTAAATTATATTTTCGTATCATAAATAGATAAATTACGGCAACATAATGTTCAATATGTGCCCTTGGTAGACATTCTGGTGCGTGTTCTTATTGAACTACATTGAACTTTTAGTCTTCTGTTTAAAATGTCTGTATTGAAGCGTGTACCACTTTGTGTTCCACTTGCTTTGTCATCTGTGTTTTCTTCCCCTTTTGCAGCTGCTACTATACTTTATCTAGTTGTTCCTCATTTGGAAGTTTAAAAGCTGGTTTTAGAATAACTCTAGACTGACATTGGTTCTTTATTTTTTTTTTAATAACATACTGAAATGTTGGAGATTAAATTATTTGTCAAAAAATAAGGATGGTAAAGCACGTCTGAGATTAAGTTCAGCTGGCCAGACGAAATACAGTCAAGCAATGGAATTAAAAAAAACAAAAAAAAAAACCCCACAAACAAAAAAGAAAAAAAACACAAAAAAAAACCACAAACACACACACAAATAAAGCAAACAAAAAAAACCCAAACAAAACAGCAAAAAATGTTAGGTGCAGAGAAGTGGTAGGTTTATGTCAGTTATGTGAGATAATATGTAACCTGTTAAAAGTTGTTATGAAAGAGTATAGTTGTTTAAAAAGAGTATATCTGAAGTGTTTGATACTTGAAATTTTCTTTTTAACTTTGTGTTGTTTGGAATGTCATATGCCTGTGTGGATTGAAGACATTTGTCTCTGGTCTGATATTTTAGGAAGAGTTAAAGAACATTCTGTTTGCAAGGCTTGTTGTTTTGGGTTTGTATCTAATTTAAATGTGCTGTTTCTCTCCACAGCACCTAGTTTTTAATAGGAGGATAGAGACTTTTAATTTCTTTCTAAGAATACTTGAGAGAATGTATCAGGAGCATAGGCAGCAGGCCAGGGAAGGCTCTGTTTTTTCTAAATGAAAAATATTCAGGATCCAAGCTAGAAAGTCTAGGAAGGTAGTCCATTATAAAAATAAACTTGTATTGGCAAATGGGTGCATATCTTTGCCTTGCACTGGTGGTGTGGGGGAAGAACATTACACCTGGGTGGAGTTGATACTTCAGCAGGTTTTACATGCATGATAAGAACTACACAGACATTAATACTGCGAAAACACAAGAGGGAATCTGAAATTGGATGCCTTTCGTACCTGTATATACATTCAGGACTCAATATGTCAATTTTCCAAAGGAGTTGGCAGGATAGGAAAGCGGTGAGTGTTGCAAATTCTGGAGTTCAATTTGTGCATCATTTGACTCGCATCATGTACTGTGATTGAATGGGTGCAGTGGTACTTCTGCATTACATAGTCTTTCATTATTGTAATGTTTTTTCTTGTGTCATTTTTTTTGAGCATTTGTTATATTTAAGGACAGAGCAGAAATTAGGTAAAGTCTTCGAATGTCAATGACTGTTCAGTCTATTTTGACAACAAAATTATAATTTTACTGATTTCAAAATGAAAAGCATTGTATAATTATTATTTGGACTGTCCTAAAGCAAGATAATAGATTATTTTTAATGGCAGAGTGGTTTGTTCCTTTAAAGGTGGTTATTACATTTTTTTTCAAGTATAGAAATAAGGAAATACTTATTTCTAAAACATTAAAGCACGTATTAAAATGTAAGTCAGTGAACCAATCTTACCTGTAAGAATTTGATGTCAGCTTTTAGTTATGATCCATATAGATGCTGTCACTGTAACTTGCCTTTGAAAGAATGTTTGTGCACCTTGTAAAAGTACTTTTAAATTGCTTGTCTGGAAGCTGTCATTCAGAAGAGACTCTAGCTTTAAAGAGATGTGATAGTGTAGATTGAAACAGAACTGCAGAATCATCTTGTGCATGGAAATCTGAAAAGTAAGTGTTTTATCTTGTGATGAGCTGGTGCTTTACAGCCTTGCTCTCATCAGGAAAAATAGAAAAGGAAATCAGATATGAATTAACAAATTTTATATATATATATATATAGCTGCTCAGACACTTGTGCATGTGATAAGCTTATGTGTAGACAATTGTTTTAATTGCATTTTGTGTTTCTGCATGCGCTGGTCTTGCATGAATGCATGATGCTTACTGTTGAGAATCTGGCCATAGCTTTGCTTGTGTTGTCATGGTCATGACCATGTATATGGCAGCGTATTGCTTGCACAAATATTTTAGTTCTTATGTCGTGTAGTCAATAGTATTCAGGAACTAAAATCTCTCTAGAAATATTTTAACATTTACTTACTCCCATTTAGAAATTCCATTAATTATCAGCCATCCCTTCTGCTTTCATGGTAATTGAGGCAATGTACAGGCAATGAGACATATGCATAGATTAAGTAAAATACATCATCTTTTCTTGCTAACTTTCTAGAAATGAAACTTCTGTTCTTCATCATGTATTTTTAGACTATCTTATTAGAAGCAGTGAAATTTTGTAGTTCTCTGATGATTTTAACATACTTTGTGGATTTGGTTTTGTAATTGTAATTACAAGGGCTTTTTGTATGGAATTACTGTTGTGTGACTTCAACACATGCACTACCAACACACATACACACAGAAAGATGAAAGGGTAAAGAAGGCTTTGAGAGTAATGCAGTGTTGTAAAGATTTTTCATCTGATGCTTTGGTTGGGTTGAAAAGCAGCTGATTGTAAAGATTCTGCTTCCCCTTTCACCAGCATTCATTTATTACAGATGTAAACTCTCTAAATCTGAAGCCCTTCCTCCAAGGCTATAGCAAAGGCAAAATGAACCATATTTGTCATGTTGAAGTCTCTTTCTTCTTTTACATGGCTCAACAAGAGATACTGTGAGGCTGTTCTTTCTCTCTTTCCCTTTTTAGCAATATGGATTGCAGTTTACCTGGAAAAGAAAGGAGACCTGGATGCAGCACGGATGTGTATGCAGAAGAATCTTATGATATGCAGAGAGGCAGAGTCCCCTCCATCCATGTGGCTCAATTGATTAGTGTCTCCCACACATGCTGTGCTTGCAGCCTCAAACTCAGAGTGTGTTAGCTGTCAGAGATACCCTTGCAAAGTGGCAAGGGTAGTTACAGGTTCCTCTGCACGGTACAGGAGGCAGAAGAGAGGTTGAAAGGGTGGTCTCGCATGAGCCAAACATAAGAAGAATGGCATCTCTCCTTTCTCCATCTGGTTTCTTTCCTTGTACATTTTGAATAGCTAAATACAGTGCATTTCTGGCTGGGCCGCAGGCAGCCTCATCAGAAACACAATTAGGTATCCATATCTGTGTGACATTGGAGTGTTGTGAATATGATTTTGTTAGACCCTTCACAGTGTACTGAAAATGTGTAGTGCTTTATCTGCACTGAGTACTGCAAGCACTAACAATGGGGAGAATGTACACCTTCAAGTATTGCACGTTGAATTGCTGAAGTGTTTAAAGTATGAGTGCTGCTAACTTCAGAATGTCTTGAAATATGCTTCAAGGAAAGCAACACTTATTACCATAATAGTTTTAATGTAGTGCTTCAGAAGACCTAGCACAATTGCAAGAGGAATTTAGTTATTTTCTTCTTTGGAAACCTTTGTTGCTTCTATTATAATAACAAATAGAATGAAGCTTAAGTTCAGAGCAAAGACATAACAAAACTTGTTAAGAAAAAATTCTCCGGGGAGTGCGTTGGAGTCTGTTATCTGAAAGTTCACTTGCATCTTTAGTAGGCCATTTACTTGGAGTAAAGGGTGTGTGAGCAAGGTGTCTTACTGGCACTTTATGCAATGACCTTTCTTTTATGTTAGACACTTAAAATTACAATATTTTGCTTCACTTCTAAAGCTGTATTTTCCTGGGATTTTGTTTAGAATTCTAATTCAGCAAAGGCTTAGTTGCTTGTTTGTGGTAGGGAAGGTTGACTACATTTGGATAAGAGAATTTTCACTATAATTAATGGGCATCAGGAAACATGACCCTGCCTAGATAAAACGGTGTTCTGGATCATTAAGATTTAGATAATGGAAGGGGTTATAAGTGAAAGCAATTGTCTGGTATAACAACAACAAAGGAAAAATGGGGTGGGAGCATTTACTTTGTTTTTAGCTGGTTTAGAAAACATAAACACAGCATGCTTAGTAAAATTCTAGCAGACACTGTTTGGAAATTATGTAATGACTCCATATAGGCTGTAATGATATCCTGAAACCCTGTATTTAAACTAACCTGAATTACAATGAGAGATAAACAGAATATTTACCCATCCCTTATGAGCTGCTGCAGATATGTAAATTTATTCTTCTACTTTGCACAAATATACTTTTGAGCTACTGCTTAAACACTTCAAGGTCCTTAGCCAAACAGTTTTAATGATGCCTCCAGTATTACGAAAGTGTGACATTTGATGAATGCCTTGTATAGTTGTGATATTGGGGAAAGTGTAAACAAAAAACACACATCAAGTCATCGTGCAACACCTAGATAATTTATAATTTTACTGTTTATATCCATCTTGACATTTTTTATCTGCCAAAGGCAGGTTTCATTTGGAATCTTAATCTGAGATTTATTTGGTGGATCTGGAAATCATAGCTAGAGTTCCCACAGGAAATGGTCCATCTACCAACAGATTAAATGGCAGTCCTGCAGTTGTTAAGGGAGCTCTGCATTTAACACACATGCATACTCATTCAGTCAGCACTGTGGAGAAAAATTAAAGTAGTAACCCAGGTTTAGGAACAATGTAGCTAAAAAGTCCCATATTTGCTGAATGACAAAGGGTTATATAGCAGCATTTCATTTTATTATTCGTGCTTGAATTTCTTGTTTGCTTTGTTGAGTCTGCTGACGAATACTAATAAATGCCTGCAACAATCCAGACGAGAGATGCCTGGCAACAAAGCTATGCGGTGGACCTCCCTGATCTTCTCCAGTTCACAACCTGACCTTTTGAAAAATTGGCTGGGCTAAGCTGCAGAATTTGGGTGTAATGGTTATTGTTAACTCCAGCTTTAGGATTTATTAATTTGTGTGATCAAGACTTACCTATACTTCAAAGTTTCAAAAGACCAAACGCAATCATCCATCCATTAGAACTAACATTGTGTTTCAGTGAATCCCACTTAGTATCTGCCTAGAAATTCTGCTGTTTTGATTTATTTTGAATATAAAAATATTTTTTCAAGTGTGAGACCAATCTAATGAAAATCTGGTATCTTCTCAGACACTAATATTTTAAAATAACAATATGTTAATGAATTGCAAATGGAGAGTGGAATGCCAAAGGAAATGTCTGATATTTACACATTAATAAATGCATCACGATTAACTGCAGTGAATTCCAAAATAATGATTGTCTGCATATTTTAAAGACTTATTTTAAGACTATTTTAAATATTCACCACTTTGTACACAGTTGATGCATAGACGCAAAATAGGAGGGCAAAAGACTTAGAGAGATAAGCGAGGGAAACATCATTACTAAAGCTGTCAGAATCCTTGGAGTATGGTAAAAAATTGCCTTTGCCAGAATAACTCCAACTGTTGTTAAACTCCTTCTAAATTTATTTCTTTATGAAGGGTGTTGCCAGGATTCCACACAAGTACAGGTGAATAAAGAAGCATTCAAAGTAACACAGATGTCCCCCCTCTTAAATTGCTAACACAGAATGAATTCACTGTTCTCTTAATATTCCTTTAAGGAATAAAAAAAAAACCCATGAAACTTCTGAGTTTCATCTGTATTTTAGCAGACAAAATATTTTCAAGCCTCTTTTTTTTTTTGTGTGTGTGTATGTGTCATGGGATATAGAGCAAACTAAGACATTAATGCACAACATAGCTTAGGCTGTTCTTACTTCATTTGCAGATAACTCCCTCAATAAAATTCCAAAAAGAATACAGTGTTCTCTTTGATTATGACTTTGGACAACTTAAATGCATGGCTGTAGCCAGAGATTGAGCATTTGAATCGTATTATTCTGCTAACCTGACTTCTGCAACAGTTTTGTTTGTTTTAAAGTTCTCCATATTAGAATGATAGTCAGTATGGGGAAAAAAAAAAATAAAAAAATAGCCATGTAACTTCTTCTGACCACTGTTGAAATTGCAGGAAGTTTGTGTATACTGTGCACTGCATGTCTGTCTCCTAATATAGAAATACTGTAGTCTGTCATGTGAATGAAAATTATCATCAAGGAATGTGGAAGGATAACAATTTAGTTATTTGAAATTTCTCTTAACTTTTTGATTGTGTCAATGTTATTTTATCATTCATAAGTAAAAATGGCAATTTTTTTTTTTCTTGAGGTCCAGTTAAAATGAATTGCTAAAGCCACTCTGAACAGGGGAGAGCATTTGAGCTCTCTGAGACAGGAGCAGGGCCACCAGTAACATAGCACAAGCTCTGAGATACAGCATGGATTATGAAGTGCCATGGACTTCTGCAGTTTTACTTTTTCCATGGCTCAATGACTTTGATCCAGTTATTTCATGCTGGTTTAAAATGACTGTCATAGTGCTTATACATCCCTTATAAAATATCTGAGAGAGTTTCCAGAAAATGTTTTCAAGGTTTATTTCAGTGAACCTCTGTCATTTGTTTCTTTAATAAGAGCACATATTTGATCTCAGTGTAAAATCCAGGACCTTTCTGAGTAAGAGTTACTTAAAAGTAAGTTGATAGTCCTTATTCCTCTGATTTGACCCACAGTGCTCTCAGCAGAGACCACAGTTACGTATCATTGGGGCAGTAAGTATACAATGCATCTACAGTTCCTCTTTGTTACTGCCAAGGGCTTGACTGGTTATATGTGGCATTTTGGCTTGGCAGAGCACTGAGAAATAAAAGGAATTAGCTTTGTATTGCAAAACTACTCTAAGTTCAGTCTTCACTTGTTATCAGGTTGCTGTGACTGTCATTCTGCTGTGCTACGGAAGTGATTCAGTGAAATCTTAGAACCTACTGAAAAATCATCTTAAGCTTTGCCCAGTTTTCTTTAAACATTAGAAAAAGTGTGTCATGGAGGGACAACCTTTTGCTGTTAGTTGCAGTTTACTGGTGCTCAGTATACTGTGCTGTCCTGAAAAGGCCCAAACAATCGCTAATGTAAATAAATCTGTAGTAAGTCCAAAGGTAAGTAAAGCTGCACTTTTTCTCATTTGTTTGTTTTGGAGAAAATGTATATTGATCTTGTACTTTTGTACTGAGCTTTTGTAATTGTTTTCCAGAAACAGGAATTACAATTTTTGTCTTGAAAATGAAGTACAGCATCTTTTCTTGGGATTAACTCGGAAACTTATTTGCAGATTGTGAGAAAGATAAAATAGTGAGGAAAATTTTTTTTTAAAAAAAAGCACTCCTTGACCCCTTGAGGTATGGATGTAAATCATGTATGTTGCATCTGTATCAACTCAAATACAAATGAAAAGGGAATAACAGGCATTCTGAAAATGCATAAAATCTAAACCAACTCTTTTCTTTCCACTTACACCAGGCATTTTCTTTCTTAGCATATTCATGCTCAGGAAATCGTTTAATTTTGGTTTCCCATTCATTTTCAGGATTTATGCTTTTTAATCATTCAGTAAGGAGTGAACTGGTAAGCAGTCTGAGTCTTTCACAGTCATTCTGTTTAGTAGAAGTTCCAGTAGTTATACAGCCATGTGAATGAATGTTTGTCTTTGACAAAAAGGCTGACTCATCATTTTCAGCTCATGAAGGAATATTCAGCTATAGTACTAATTTCATTTACATAGCTAGAAAAATTAGTGGCTATCAAGTTCAAGTTTTGTTAGCTATATATAATAAATAGAGACAAAATATTTGTAAGAATTCAAATCCAGTGGCATTAGATCTTATGAACTTCAAAGAATTCTATAATCCATTTTTCACATAAAATATTAAAATTGCTTATTAGTGCAGCGTCTCATCCTAACAGCCTGTTAGAACACATGCAGGTGTGCGTGCTTTGTCATGCACACATGCCCCAAAACTGTATTTTCAGAAATGTTTGTAATATTAATGTATAAAAAAATTTAGATAATTTGAAACTCAGTAGTAGAGACTAGTAATTAGTCTAATGAAAATAAAAAGGTGTTCTCAAGTAATGCTCTTACACGAAACAGGTATTGAAGCAAGTTGAGGTAGATGTGTGGTTAGCAGGCAGGGGCAACGGAAAGTATTTTTAGACTGTAGTAAGTGTGCCCTTTTATTCTTGTGGGAATAAGTTAGCCTGGTGTAGCCTGGCTCTTTGTTTTGGTAGTTTTGTTGGATAGTGAATATTCCCTCTTAGTATTTGAAATTGAACGGTTTTGGTACTGTAAAACACAAAAAAAAAACCCATAGAAATTGAAGCTATATTGTTGTTTAGACTGAGAAGAAAAAATACATGATTAACAATAAATTAGAGCTTGTCAATAACTGAATTTAGGGGGCTTTTAGTAATTGAGGTTGCAGTTAATTCCTCAAATGTAGCACAATGTTTTATTCTACATTTTTCCAAATTTTCGTAATCTGACAGTGTCATGTAGAAAGAGTAAGCTACTGAGTTTGCAGTCAGCTTTGCTCACGCTCCCAGAGTGGCTTCCTGGTTTTGCTCTTTTTCCTGTCCTGCCTCTTAATGCCATCCCTCTAGGGGTTCATTCATGCAGCCTTTTGCAGGCAGATGAAAACATGCTTTGTCTATGTTGCAGACAAGCTTAAAACTAATACTAGAAAGCTATAGGTCGCAAGTGGTAAGTACTATTACACTTTAAGCTGGTTTGAATCGCCAGAGACTTCCAGTGTCCCCATACTTGTCTGCAGGCAGATCAGCACCTGACCATGTATTCCGCAGTGCTGCGTGCATGTTCCGTTGGATTTTTGTTTGTTTGTGTGTTTTCCTGTATTGTTACTGTGCAGAGATCCCCTGCAAACCTCTGAGATATCAGTGCAATTTGACTAGTGGGGTGCAGAAAGACTGCAAACAGGGGGATGGAGGTACCCACCCAGCTTCTGCTTGAATGATGGGACTGCTGAATATGCTGAGTGGCGTAACAAGGGAAGATACTGCCTCCATAACCTCCCAGATGAATCTGCACCTTCTGTGCACTTACATCTTCAACTTTTTTTTCTATATTATCAGTGTCTGTACGGGGTTATTTGGTGCTGCACTTCTAAGAAGAAGCTATTAAAAATAGGGCTGCATGCAAAATGTGTTAGGTTCAATGTTTTTACTTGACTTTTTAACCACTCCCAGCTTAGCAACATTGAATGCTGTTCCGCCCTTACAATTGCAAACCATGTCAGCATTATCTTCCCCTTATGTCCCTCACAATCAATTCCCAGCTTTAATTCTAGTGTCTTTATATTCCTTCTTCCTAACATTTGCTTTTCTTTCCCTCAATGTGAATGAGCTATTCATTCAAGATAAATACATACAGAAGATCAGCTGTTCAGCTTCTCCCTATAGTGAAATATTAATCTGGGCTACTGAACTTGTTTTATTTTACATGGAATATAAGTTGTTTAGTATATTCAAGAACCAGAATCAGTGGTGGGGATACCACTTAATGAAAAATACAGCATTTTTTCCCAAGCTTGCAAGGCTGTTTTACACTTTCTCTGGTGCTCCTTGTGCAGCCCGATTATTGCAAATGCTACTTACTCCCCAGTGTGTCTCTGCAGCATTGGTAATTAATGCACAATACATTTTGCAGGAGGCAGGAGGAAAAGCACTAAAGTACATTGATTAATATTGCCACTTAGTTTAACAGCAAGACAAGTTACCATGTACCAAAGGCTAAATTATTCAAGTGGGTGCTATATAAAGAATAAAGGGATTTTAAATATAAAATGCCCATTCATCTGACAGGGTTCAAAATGGCTTCCCCAAATCATTCTACTGACAGATTTAGCATGTTGACAAGAAAAGTGTGCATTATAGCTTTATTAAACAAGTACAAACCTTTAACCTTAATACCCTTCGGGAGAGTGTTTCCAATTCTGAGTGGAGGAGGCTGCTGTCATCTTCTCTGTTACAAAGCCAGTAGGGAAAAAAGCAGATCCTGTGTGTTCCATCTAACATTTCTGGGAATGCTGCTTACGTGCTTGCTGTGATGCTGCTTAGTCTTACCTATGCACTTGAGGGAATTGAATCTGGATGAAAAGGTGTGCTGCAAATGTGAGTTGCTCAAAGAAGTAGTGCTAGCATTAATAAATGCCAACATAGGTCTAGTCCCATTCTAAATTATTTCTTTTCCATCTGCTGTAATTTACAGCTGGGGGCATAAAAATCCATATCTTGACATGGCCTATGGATTTAGATCAGCTGCTAATGCAGATGTTTTCCTCATCATGCAAACATGTTTACTTCATTCTGGTAAAAAAAATAAATAAATAGATATCTGTCTGCTGACTTAATCTATCATCTAGAGAGCTTTGCTGCTTTTGGGAGCTCATGTTCAGGAGGTTATACAAAGGCTGCTGTGGCTCATCTGAACCTCTGTTACCCTCTACTGCTCTTCTGCATAGGCACCATTGATACTGTTGGGATGACCTAGGAAATATTATCTGTGAATATATGGCTCTGGAGTGATGATCAAGCTCATGGGAACTCAGTTGTTGTTATATTTGATCTTGTCAGTAAGAGGGAAGGGCTTGGAGGAGGATTGGGAGAAGCAGATGAGGCATTCTTCAGACAACTGGAAGAAACCTTGTGTTCTCTGGCCCTCCTTAGGGCCTAAAACAGTGCTGATATCTGCTGCAGGGACAACAGGAGGACACAAGTGATCTGGGAGATTGCTGGAGGCCACTGATGACAATTTCCTTACACAAATGATTGAGGTGCCAGCACGGAAAGGTGCTCTTCTGGACCTGATGCTTACAAACAAGGAAGACCTGGGGGGCAGCCTTCAGGATCCTGAGAGAAGGAAGTTGGACAAAAAGCAGGACCTCAGCTGTGGACTTCAGAAGAACAGACTTTGGCCTCCTCAGAGATCTGCTTGGAAGAATCCCACAGGGTACAGTACTGGAGAGAAGAGAGATCCGAGAGAGATGGTTGATATTCAAAAATGGTCTATTCTGATAAGCAGGGTGTTAGTTTCCTTGTCTTTGGTAAGGTTTTGACTCTGTATCCCATAACATCCTAATGCAGAAGCAAAGTGTGGGTTAAATAACTAAACTGTGAGGTTGATTGAAAACTAGCTGAATGCCATCAGGCCCAGATGGTCTTTATCAGTTGCACAAAGTCCAGGAGGAGATAAGTGGTGTACTCCTGGAGTTAAAAATGGATTTGGTTTCATTCAGTGTCTTCATTAATGATATGGATGATGGAGCAGAGTATAACCTCAGCAAGTTTACTGATGATACAAAACTGTGAGGAGTAGTTGATATACCGGAGGATTATGCTGCCATTCAGAGGGACTTCAACAGGCTGGAGAATTGGGCAGTGAGGAACCTCATGCTATTTCCTCATAGCAAGAGGAAATGTGAAGCCCTGCATCTGGCCAGAAATAATCCCAAGTAAGTGTACAAGCTGGACACCAACCTGGTTAGCTCTGCAGGAAGGGGTTGGGATCCTGGTGGACAGCAAGTTGAGCATAAACCAGTGTGCCCTCATTGCAAGGATGACCAGCAGCATCCTGGGCTACATTAGGAAGAGAGTTGCCAGCACATCAAGAGAGGTGATCCATCCTCTATGCTCAGCACTGGTGAGGTCACATCTAAGTGCCAGGTCCAGTTCTGAGCTCTCTAATACAAAAAAGAGATGGTCTTACTGGAGCAAGTCCAGCAAAGAGTCACAAAGGGACTGGAGCATCTTATGCATGAGGAGAGGCTGAGACTGAGCCTTGAGAAGGGAAGGCTTGGATGGGTGCATCTTATCAGTATGAATAATGCCTGATTGAAGGGAATGAAGAAGTCTGACTTTTTGGTAGTACCCATTAACAGGAGTAGAGTCAATAAGCACAAATTAAAATGCATGAAATTCAGTGTGGATACGAGGAAACAGTTTTGTACTATGAGGGTGATCAAACACTGGCCTAGTCTTCCTCTGTTTCAAAAGCCATCTGGGCATAGTCCTGGGCAACCTTCTCTAAGCAATCATGATTGAGATGCAGGGCTGGACTAGGTGACCTCCAGTGGTTCCTTCCAACTGCAAAGACTGTGAGAACTTTTTTTTTAAGTCCTGGCATTAAAAGCAGCAAATTCACAGAACAGTAACTGTGGAAAGGAGAAAAACTTACTCATTTGATTATTTGCATGCCAGAAGGATAGAATCCTTTTTTTGATTTGTCTCAGTGTAACCGTGGTAGCTAGTGTCGTCTAACTTTCTTAGCATCCTGGAGTGAGAAGGTTTTTCCTTCACCTTTCATGTAGTGTGGCCAACAGAGAGTATGGTAATGCTAAACAAAGAGCAAAGGTTCGTATCACTGGTTACTGCAACAGATATGTTGTGCTTGAATTCTTCCACAGAATGCAACAGACTTTACCTGAGGCACTTCAAATGGCTCACAGAAAACGTTGATGCCCTAGAGAAAAAGGGAAGGAAAAGTTATTATGGCAAGTGAAGCATTACACTTCGCCTTTGGTGTGTGCGAGCATACTCTGCAGCTAAATGCATACAGATCACTGCAGCTAAAATGGGAGAAGTGGTCAAGATGAGGTGTGATAGTCAGTTCTTATAACTCAAATGGGAAATGCATCTCAACCAAGTGTATGTCTCCGAATAAAAAGCTTTGCAACTAATGAAGTTCAGACTAAGTTTGTTTTCAGGTAGTACTAACTGAAGAGAATTCCAAACTTTGTCCTTACGTGTTACCACCCCAAAGCTGGGGCAGGTTCTACATATACTTTAGCATAAATAGTAAATTTTTTAATGCCTGTTACTTTAGAGATCCTTGCTATTTACTGTAAGGAGGAGCAAGAGATTGAATCCAGTTTTAAAATGTAGCAGCACTTAAAGGGAATTCTTCTCAAAAACCTGCAAGATTTTAAGTCAGTGAAAAGCAGACATTTGCTCAAAGAATCCAGGTTGTTGTGGGCTCTTCAGTTTCTGCATTAACTGTGAAATGATCTGAGGAACACATTTCAATCACAGTAGTGAAAGTAGTGTTAGGTTATACTTGTTATGGAATGTTTTATTAAGTTATTGTTCCCACATGTTTTATACTGCTCAGACATAAAGTTTCTGGTACACTTCTTTCAGAAAAATCAGTGATTATGTGTGGTTATCAGTTAAAGATATGGTGAGATTGGATTCAGGTGGATTTATGTGAAGTAGATAAGGAGAATACACATGAGCAGCAGGTATAACAACTTTTTCCTCAAGGTAGTACCCAGCTTTGTATGGGAACTTGTTCAACTGACTCCAGCCAATCCACAAGTCATCCCTCTGTACCCTCAGGATGTTTCCTGTGCCACTGGCTGTGTCTTTTCTTTTTCAAGGAAAGAGTAATCTATTGTAATAGATTTTAGAGACAATCTTCAATATTTTTGACTTGGAATCTGTGCTTTTGTATCTTAAATGCAGCATGATACCTTGATACTGGGTGATTGATGTGTATTTTCAGGCTATTTGTAGATGATTGCAACTGTGTAGTGAGTTTCTTATTATTTCTGAGGATGAAGTAATAAGCTGGATCAGAGGATGTATACCACATAATTTAAGCAAAATGTTTGGAAATACTAACTTTATTAAATGAGCAAAAGCTCCAGTGTTTGCTCTCTATTAATGAAAGAATGAAGAATATATGCACTTTTTCCCATTTACAGCTTTTTTAGGCCTATTTCTCCTTATTTTTTAATATAGCTCTATAATTAATACTTACTTGTCCTTACTTTGTGAAAGAACATTCATGGTATGTACGCATTTCTTTCATTTAAATACCTTGATATCAGAAATATGTCCTAAAAATATCTAGTAGGCAAGCTCAAGAGAACTATCACACTCAACACTTTAATCAGATAATTTTCACTTTGGCACAATTTGTGCTTTACATTCTTCAAGTTCTTTAGTTGTATGAGCCTGTACCCTACACTCTGCAGCAGTGAATAATGAAGCCTTAAATTTGTTGTCGCTAATTACAGCTTAGTGATACTCCTTTTTGTTGCCAAAATGGATTTGAAAAGGACCTCAATATAACTAAGAGTCTAGTTCACAACCTGCAAATTTGCCTGTCTACACCAGAAATTCATCATGTTTTATTAGGGTAGAGATTATTTTTGCAAAGGGTAGGTAGATCATTTTCTAGGGTCAGCATTATTTTAAGTAGTCATTTAAGAAGAAGAGGAAATGGTGATGAATTTTTCATGTTTCCATGAGAAAAATCTAGTAAATAGGTTGTAACTCCTACATCCAGCTCTACAGTTCCAGGCAGCACAGCTCTTGTTACTTAGTGTAATGAGGAAACTGTGAATCTGAAACTAGAGCACTTTCTTCTTTTTGCCACTTTCAGATGAGAAATCTCAAGTTTGTACTTCTGTGTCCGAATAAAAAAAAAAATTAAAAAAAGAATTATTTGCTTCTACTTCCAATTAGCAACACACATCCTGGAGTGGAAAGAAGATGACTTTTGCACTGAGTTTCAGTTCCATCTGAATTCTCAAAAAACTTCAGAATTTTTCATCCAGGCAGAAGCTGAAGCCCTGACCAGTCAAAGAGAAGGCACCCCATATGACTGTAATCCCAGTCCTGAAGAATCAAGGTAAAAACAAATATTAAATAGACTTCTTCTAGATTCAAATTATAGATAATATACATACAGATTTTTTTGATAAAAATAGGGAAGCTTATTTCTCAACTAAGAATCAGTAAGTCAGCTTTTACTTGGACTTACCTTATCTACCCTTCTTTCATTGTGGAATGCAGCATTTCACCACTGTATTCTTTATCACTGTTTGAAAATATGATCATGGCAATGGCTTATGTGACACACTGTATTTCAGTGATTGTGATTTCTCCAGAGAATTTTGAAAATAGATATTGAAAAAAAAATAGAAAATATTATCTAAAAATCTAGTAGTGTATGTGGTTTTACACAATAAGCACAGTGTACCCTAAGTATGATGAGGGACTAGGAAGTAGGAATGAGGCAGGATAGGAAGCAGGAATGAAGCAAAGTGAAGTGCAGTGAAGATGAGGAGCTATAATAACTTGTAGACAGCCTATTACAGGAATCTGGAGAAGGCCAAATATGGTTGAAAAGTGTAGTACAGACTCTGGATATTTGCTTCTATCAATAATTTGGTCATTCATTGTCATTAATTTCAGTACTAAGCTACGGCCCTCTACTACAGTCTTAAAAAATATATACACTCATATGTGGCATAATATATGAAGTTATACTCATCTGACTAGAGAACATGCTACTAGTTTTGAGTAACTTAAGCATTCTGAACCCCAAGTCTTAACTGAGAGTGACAGAGTTACTTCTGAAAATGAGATCAAGACTGCAAAGCCTGATAATGTACTTTTGAAATATATGCTCTAATTCTTCACCTGTCAGGTTCTACACGTGGTTTTGTTATCTTTAGTGTGATCTAGTGGTGATCCATTGGATCAAGACCAGTCCATAATACTTTTCCATCTGTCTTGTTGCCCTTTTTTGCATTAGGGCCTGAGATTTGCTGCTAGGGCAATGCATCCTGCACTAAAAGCCACATATAATCCTGAGTGCTTAAGTACAGCCCAGCACAGAGTCAGACAAAGGTTGTTGCTTCTACCCTTCACCCATGTCACTCACACTAGCAATCAAGCTGGTCTTGGGCACTGAGATTAACCCCCCACAGTTAGCATGTTGAACCATCCCATCTATAAATATGTAGCATATAGGATCCTAAAGCTATATGCCAAAATTTCATTGTGGTAGATGCTATATATAAGCTGCACAAAGTCTGTCCTCCAAATAGATTTCAATTAGTATGCAAGGTAAAAAAATATTTTTATGTAGAATGACCCAGGAAATGTTGAGTTAATGCTGATTTACAATGTAGATGATGATCTTAGTGTACCATCAATGTGACTTGTCAAGTTTTCTTTTAGAAGAAAACATTTGAGGAATTGGGGTATGATTATGAGGTATATTCAAACTTGTTCATGGGAAGTGCAACCTGAACATTGAAAATGCACAAAAAAAGTTTCATGTTTGTAGTATCTGGGTAATAGTATCCCGACGCATATATCACTTGCGGTCTGAAACAACGCTAAATGAAATTTGCTAGGCAGAGCAAAAATGAAATAGGCTTTGAAGGCTCTTGAAAATGAAGACAAGGAGTTTAAGCACTCTTCTAACCTATATATAGTGTAATACACTAAAGTAATGTTTTGGTGCAGATCTCCATGCTATCTGTATTTTATGTGCTTTAGGTTGCACCATAGTTTGCCTGCAGAGCACAGATCTTAACTTCGTTGTTAAAAGAGCCATAGAGAAAATAAATCCAGTGGAAGCAGTGAAGAAAGGGGTAGCTGAGTACAAGCAACTATCTACCGGACGAAATGGCTCTTTGGAGCACCAGATAGCATTAGTTTTCTTTCTAGGATGTGAATTATGTGTAATGTGTTGTGGTTTAAGCTTAGTCGTAAATTAGACAAAGCACGTAGCCTGCTTGTTTTCCCCCCACAACCTGTTCTTCCCCCCACCCCCCCCAGTCCCGGAGGGATGGGGAGGAGAATCGAAAGAATGCAACTCCCACGGGTTGAGATAAG
>WYDI02025965.1:0-59791 GCA_009867235.2 Psittacus erithacus
CGACGGAGCGGCGGCGGAGCGGCGGCGGAGCGGGAGCCGGCGGCGGCGATGGACGAGTCGTCGCTGCTGGACCTGCTGGAGTGCTCCGTGTGCCTGGAGCGGCTGGACACCACGGCCAAGGTGCTGCCGTGCCAGCACACCTTCTGCCGCCGCTGCCTGGAGAGCATCGTCAGCTCCCGCCACGAGCTGCGCTGCCCCGAGTGCCGCATCCTGGTGGGCTGCGGCGTGGACGAGCTGCCCGCCAACATCCTCCTCGTCCGACTCCTGGACGGCATCCGACAGCGGCCCCGCGCCGCCGGGGGCGCCAGCGGCAGCCCCAGCGCCGCGGCCCCCTCGTACCCCCAGCCCGCTGCCGCCGCCTCCCCCAGCGCTGTCGCCGCCGCAGCCGCCTCGGCCGCCGCCAGCCTGCGGGAGCTGGCGGCCGCCAGCCGCAGCGCCCTGCTGGGAAAGGTGGGTGCCGGGACCGGGGGGAGCGGTCGGGCGTGTATGCGGCCCCGGTTCGCCGGCGGGACGTCCAGCGGGCAGTGTCCCGGCGGGGCAGTGCGTTGTGGGCCGCTCCCCGCAGCTGCGGTCGGTAGCTGCGGTTGTGTCCCCTCGTGATGTAAAGATGGGAGGCTGGGGGGGGCTGGGCCAGGGCTGTCCTCAAAGTACTCGGGGCGGCGGGAGGGGCCGGGGGCGCCCCGGGACCCTCCGCGGGGACTCGTAGTGGCTGTCTGGTAGCTACCGCACCGACGGGCCCAGGGGCAGCCCCCGGTGTAGCGGAGCTGGACGTGGCTCCCGGAGTTAAGAACTGCAAAGTGCCTCGAAAGCGCTTTCATTCGGCACGTCGGCCTTTTCCAGGTGCCTGTCAGGTGCAGGCAGGGGCTGGCTCTCGCCTCCGTGCTGCCTGCTAGGACGCTCGGCCGGTCCGGCATCGGCGCTTTCATCTCCCCTCTTACAATCGCCCCGAGTTTTCCTTTCCCGTGCGCTGCGTGTGGTTACAGCCACAGAGAGTCCTGCTAGCCAGAACTGAGTGGGGCTTGAAGCTGAAGTTTCCCCTCCCAAGGGAGCGTAATTTCATTTTTATGTATAAGGTGTGTGATTTATTGAACGAGAGAACTGCAGCATCTGCATTTATTTATTTTAAAACTGCAGTTGAGTGCCCGATCTTGCTTCCTTTAAAATCCATGGCAAGGTTTTCATTGACTCAAAGGGGACGAGATCAATTCCTTACAGTGTTTGGAATTATTGTCTAATTTGATATGATACAATTTCCTATAGGACCTCTTTAGGATGCTGGTACTGAAGATTGTGAACTTCATATTTGTAATGTCATATATATGATGGATGTATTTAATTATCTTTGATCTGTCATGAAATCTTCTTGAGCTGTAGTTTTGTGTCCAGGCTTTTGATGTTGAAAGGTCAGCTCAGGGATTCCTTGTGAAGTTGTATCGCTATATAAATGTTTCAATTAATTAATTTTTTTTTTTTTTTTTTTTTCTGAGGAAAACAAACAGACCTGTACTGGCATTCTGAAGTTTTGCCTACAGGAAATGGTGGCAAATGCCATACATTGTTCCGTAACATTCAGTTTTGGGATCTGAAGTGAAATATGCTCTGCACTATTTCTGGAGGGGTAGATCCTTTATTACTGAGCTGTAGTCCTCAATGATCTTCAGATATTTAATAACAATTTGTTGTAATTTAAAGAAGAAAACAGGCAGTGAGAGTCTTCCTTCTGCTTCTTTACTTGTCATTCAACTAAACTTAGTGTTGCGGCTTTGTTGTAGCAGACAACTCCTGTCATCCTGAGTTTCAGCATTACAAAAATAGAAGTTTGCATTCATTAGATAGTTTAAAATACAGTATCCTCACAGTCTGGTTTTGTGTCAAGGTAGTCTTCTCTCACAGGAGGTAGGGTCTGCGTGGAAGGCTTACTACACCTGCAGGATTTGTGTTGCAGAGGCAGGGTCTTGCCCCCTGACCAAGCTTTTATGACCATCCAGCAGAAGACAATCTCTGGTTTGCATATCTTTAAATCGCAGTCATGGTAGGATGTTGCAGGGAGATGTGCATGTAAGGGAATGCTTGATGGGGAAAGTTACTTGAGAGTAATTTTAGGTGTTTATGCAAATTTTTAGAGAAGTTGAATGTTCATGATTTCGCCATAAATTGGCAGGCTTTTAAGAAGTCACTTCCCTAGCCATTATTGCAGATTATCATAGGTAAATAAAAACACATCCCGTTCTATCATTATCTGTCTTTGAATAGCGCTTCGGTGAGCATCTTCAGCTCTTTTGTCTGTTTCTGTGTGTGGTGTTACCCATCTGAATTTTATAGGAAGCAAAGTTGCACATGACCTGAGAATCACATTTTGGGTTTTATGGTTAACAACTGGAAGTTTTAACCCTTGCTGTGGCTCATGGGTGATTCTGGGGCAGTGGGTTTG
The DNA here is from genome assembly GCA_009867235.2 of Psittacus erithacus. Lineage (NCBI taxonomy): Eukaryota > Metazoa > Chordata > Aves > Psittaciformes > Psittacidae > Psittacus > Psittacus erithacus. The sequence continues at coordinate 2,432 of WYDI02025965.1, forward strand.
CTAGGGCAGAGTGAGTCTGTAAAACTGTTTGTTTGGCCTTTTGACTGATGACACAATTTTATTCCGGAAATCAGTGCAGTGTTCTTGATCCTTACAATGTTCATTACAGTGAAAGAAAGTCTGAACTAATCTGCTTTTAAAAAAAGCATCAGGGGAGAATAATCCTCCTTGGAGCTGCTGATACGGCTGATTGCTGAGCTATCCTGGAGACAAGTACAGAACCTCTCTCTGTACTAAACAATAGATGGTACAAACCAGCCTAGAATTAGGCTTTTTGAGGCTGATACTGAGGAGCAGAATTGCATCCCTTTTAGTCTTATGGTGGTCTTTGACAGCTTAGCTCCCTTGAAAGTGATTCTTTATGAGATATATATATATATATTAATTTCAGAAATTGCTGTAGATTTGCTGCCTGGGGCTTAAATGCAGATTACATTATTTTACTAATTAATACCTTTCATTTTAGGTAATGTGGTATATAAAATGGGGCATACCATCATGGGCTTTTTGGTTAGGAAGGAAACTGCTAATTATGAAATGCAATGGCAGCGAGCCAAGGTCACTTCTATCAGACTTCAGACTTGCCCAGATCCTCAGACCGATATGTTAGAATCACACCAGGGATCTGTTTCGATGAGAATTTTAATTAACCTTCAAAGACAGAGCAGGGCCAGCTTTTGTGTTGCTATTACACCTGTGTTTTGCTTCTACACCTTATACTGTAGGGAAGTCTTCTTTGTATAGATGGTATTTTCGAAAATCAACAAATGCTGTTTATGACTTTGGCAACACTCTGGGGGTTTTGTATTTCTTTATCTGGTCTTTGATCATTCTTTTCCCATAGTTCATGGCAGATTCAGTCTGCCCAGAGTGCTGAAGCCCAGTGTGAGAGGGGCTGGGCTGGGGATGAGCTGACACTGCAGCTGGTCCTAAAGTTGTCTGCAGAAATGCTTCCAAAATACTTTGGTGGTTTAAGATATTTGATATACACCTTCAGTATGAAAGATCTCAAAGTGGTGTTTAACTACTAATACCTGCTTGGAAAATATTTGGGATTCTATGGGTACATAGTGGTATGTGACTTTTAGTAAGCCGGTTAGTGTCCCAATGCCTCTATTTCACCCTGTAAAAAAAAAATACAGTAGTCTGTTTATAAATGGTATAATGTATTTTGTGATGCTTGCATTAAAGATGCTATGTATATGCAGAGTATGGTACTAGACATTATGAAAGGGTCTGACGGCTGAAAGAGCACACTGGAAGAAGGGGAGAGAGGAAATCCAACAACTGCAGGAGTGCCCCCCCCCCCCAGGGGATAAAGCAGGAGGCTAACAGTGGTTTGTAATGGTAGGCACATTACCCACAAGGTTATAATTTATTGGCTCCTCTGTTTCCATTACCACTGTCAAACCGCTTGGGGAATTTAGGTTCTGTCAAAGTAAATGGCTCCCTTAGATTGTTGAGGCATTATGGTAAATCTGCCTTCTTTACTGAGTGTGGGGCTTGGGGTTTTTTTTAACAATTGTTGCAGTTTCTGACTCAGAAATTTTTGTTTTTTCAGGAGTTCTCAAGATCTAACAGCCAGTTAAATGCATTCAAGTCTTTAGCAATTTCCTCCCAAACCAAGCATCTCCCACTCCAGGTGTGGGGATTATTGCTTGCTTGCTTGCAATGCAAACTGAGAACAACATTTGCATGAAAAAGAAACAACCTAGAAAAAACAAAACATGTCTCTGGTTTTTCCCAGAACAGCGAACATGGCCGAAGTGACAGACAGGCATGTGGCGCATTACCAGGAGGGGGTATAGGTAATGGTAGACAGTAAGATGTGCACACAAGGAAAATTATGTGTCAGCGTGCTTGAGTGAAGTGACGAATGGGCTGTGCTCCCCTGTATTGTGCTAGATACTTCTCCCATGTATCAGCTTTGCAGAGCTGTTTCGCTGTTTCGGGTGAAAGGCTGCCATTTGCTAGTCCAGGGGAAAGGTTACTACCCTTGGCTTCACATGAGTTTGCAAAGCAGAGGGAGCAGCGCTAATTTGTTATCTAGGTTTTTCAGTTGCTCTGCTTGTAGAAATTCTCCAAAAGAGACTTTGAGTCATTATTTTTTGTGAGTCCTGCCTCATCCTACGCTGGTTACAGTGGGTTGAACATGAAGCAGACCTTGCAGTGATTTTCCACTGCTGCATTTCCTTTTTGAATACATTGCTTATCAGGTGAAGATGCCACCCTGGGTTCTGCAAGAGGAAGCAGATGAAGTCTGGCATTTATGAGCATTTATATCCCTTACAAGCAGCAGCGGGTTGTATAGGGGGCATACTCCGTCTTGGGCAGAGGAGACTCTACAGCTTGGCTTTTTAATGATCAGGTTTGCACAGATAGAAGCGCCTTTCTTGTCAGCAGCACACGGTATACATAGGCCCATGGACTTACCTAGCATTTGTTCTTTCTCTCCGACTTTGTTGCTTCTGATACCACAGTTTGACTGGCCAGTGCCTGAACTTTGGTGTAAAGCCATCCAAATAGGACTGATGCTCCACATGTTAAAGTCTCTGATCTTGACAATTTTTTTTTGTCTGGCAAATGGCTAAAAAATGTGTTTCAATGCAGGAGATTAACAATCACACCAAAGGGGACTGTGAAAAATGTAGCCAGGAGTATCTAAATTCACAGCAATTACAGCTGTCCTCACGGAATTGAGTGAGCATAGGAGAGGCGATTGCTGAGGGGCTGAGTCAGGGAAATTCATCATTCGATGCTTTTCAGAAAGCCTGCCATTTGCACATTTCATGTTCATTACGTTTTCCAGAAGTGGAGTATTTTTGCCCATATTTGGATGATGCTGTTAACTTTTACTTGCGAGTGAGAAAAACCCATGACGGGCCTGATGTGACCAAAAGGTGTCAAGTGTTGACAGTGGACTTTTCCTTCTGGATTGGGATGGCCAGCTCAGTCACATCTGGAAGAGTTGTGGGGCTATGGAGAGGACTTTGTGCTGCTAGCCCTAGACCTTTCCTATTAGTTTGTGTCAGTGTTACATGCCTCTGTTGGGACTCCTCTTGCTGACAAATGTGAATGCTAAGTTTAATCCCTGCACGTCATCCCTCTGAATGATTCATGACAAACGCTGGTAATGCTTAGCGTATGACAGTGTTCAGTAGCTGGTTGCTCAGAGAGATGGATAGATTTGCTTGGCTCAGCCCTAAGCTCCTGTGCACGTTTTAATTCTGGGGATTTTTGCCCACCTCCCCTAAACCTCTGCTGTTTGCTGCTCGGGGAGACGATGCTGCTGTGGTTTTAAGGCACAGAAGGAAGAGAAAGCATGATTCTATGCTGAATGTGGCCATTGACCTCTGGTGAGCTGCATGAACTTTCTGAGCTGTATGTCTCCCAGCTGAATACTTGCCCCAGTAGCACTCACCCACCCTCATGTGCTTCGTGATCTTCAGAGGGAAACTGCCTTACAAACACAGAGTTATTATTAGGAAGGCTGAGATTTGGGGAGATAAAAAGCACCAATGGTATACAGTGAAGCTAGGGCAGTTATTTTCTGCTGTTGAATGGGTCTTGGCAGAGATGCTGCGCTTGGTTTGCGGGGAGCATCGATGCAGCGATGCAGCAATGAGCGCTGCGTATGGGCTGTAACAGTACACTGTATTCCTTGTTTCTAATCTTATCAGTTCATGTTCAGGCAGACTCCTGGGGCTGGCTGGGTGCCCAGCAGGTCAGACTGTTGTTAATGTTGGGTGCCTGTGTTTGCAGGTCAGAGGGAGGTTACATGTGCTCTTTCTGGACAAAGCTTTGTCCATGCGGTCAATAAGCTGCCACATAAAATGCTACATCAATATTTTATTTATGCCATGGAGGATTTTATGCTCTGGGAGTGTCTTTTCTTGTAGTTTAGAGTTATTTTTGTTTGCTGTCTCATAATTTTAGGTTAATAATCCTGTTACAGTTCCAACTTGCAAAGGCTGTCTGGGTATTCCACTGTCGGATTTAGAATGTCCCCTCTAATTTCACTATTCTGTTCAACATTTCATGCTGTTTCTTTTAAGAAGCACTACTTAGAGTTCAGATAAAAACCATAATTCTCTCTTGCACTTCAGTAACCCACCTGTAATATCCGTAACTATGGGATGCTACGTTCTTCTGAAGTTGTAAGTCACTCCTCTTTAGAAGCCTTTCCTTAAGCTTCAGAAGGCCGCTTGTAACTAATATTTCACTTTGATTAATGTCTTTAAGAATTGCAACATTGTAATTGCTGACCTCTACTGGACTGGATTCATTCTGATTTCGGGGACTGCGGATCAAAACTGTTCAGGACACATGTGGTTTCAGCTTTCCGGCACTCACTCGTCACATATCAAGCTGAATCTTTTTCAATGCAGTCTTGTTAAAATCTGGTATTTTACAGCAGGTTTTACCAGTCTGGGGTAAGCTGTCATGGGAAGAACCCACATTAGTTCTAATAGGACACGAGAGCCTGAACAAAGATAAACTATGGGATTTGAGAAAGCTACATGACCTTGGCCTTGCCCCAGCTCTCACAGCAGCTGTGCTTCTGCAGCTGGGGAGGGAGCAACAGGGAGACACAGTGCCAGCTGAAAGCTACCTATTTATCCCTGGCCTTGCACCAAACCAGGCTGCTCCTGATTACAGAAGCCTCTTGCTTGGAACAGACCAGTTCTTCAGCTGGAAAGTTGCTGTCCTGACCATTAGGCAAAAAAACTAAGAAAGTGAAAGCCTCCACCCCAACCCAGAAAATGAGGGTGAAAAAAGTGAGAAAAAATTCTTTCTAGTGCATCATGCAGATGGGCCTGGGAACAGGTTCTCCCCATTTACCAGCCCCAGATCCTCTTTCTCCTGCCAGTTCAGATTCCTCTGGCAGCCTGAGCCATGCCTTTTCCTGACAGTTTGGGGTGGTGATGGGGTTGCTGATGTGCTAGTTTTACTTACTTGGCTCTGTTACCGTCTTCCTCAGCAGTAATGTTTAACTCGTTACCTCTGCTTTGCAGGAAGTTTTGCTTTGTTGCTAAAGCATTGCTGAAAACCTTTAAAATTGTTTGAATAGCTTGAAAAAAAACCCCAAACCCACAGCGTGTGCCCAACAGTTTAATCTAATTGTCTTTGCATGTAATTTGAGCTTTTTTATTTGGTTAGCAAGAACAAACAATAATTTAATGATACTTATACATGCGACGTCTCTCAGTTCAGAAGAAGGGAAGGGCAGATGGAGGGAATATTACTTTTGGTATTAAAAAGACATTTTGTTTTCAAAAGTAGAGAGAAAAATGTAAAACATCTGGAAATAAGAGTGCTTTCTGCCCAGTCTTTTAAGCATAACTTCTTCCGTTGGCTGCGCAGAACTTGCTGTGCACTGGCCACTCTTAGCTGGGGTCACCTGTGGGCTCAGGCAATGATACCCACCCAAAGGAGCTGATGGGGCCTCCTCTGCCCCCTTCTGAAGGTCATGAGGAGGCCCTGGTGCCTGGCATCAGGTTTGGTCCATCACATCTGCACGCTAGTTATCAAGGGGTTAAATAGCAAAAACCACAGTTGGGTTTGTCTCATAACTAGTTTCTGGCACTTTCAAAGCATGGGTTGGCCCCTGCTGAAGTCTGGCTTCTTGTCCTGTTGGAAGCAGCTGGGATTTTTGGTGTGACCGGTCTGTTTGCATGTGGTTGGACTGAGGGCAGGGGTTTCTGAGGAACACGCATCCTCACGAATGCTGTAAAGCTATTTCTGCAGCAGGTCTGTGTCTTGTCCCATTTTGGAAACTAGAAAGCTTTGCAGTCCGGTTTGCATGTCGGTGCCAGAAGTGGGAAGGCTGTGGGATTCACTAATTAATAAAAGAGAGAGATGGGACTGTTTTCTTTCGCCGTGGTGATCACATAATGAAGCTTGTCTCAGGGATGCTGAGGAATTTTTGTCTGCTCTCAAAGGCAATAGGACAAAGGTACAAAGCCCTCTCCTGCTCTGCAGCATTGATCCATGTTTTGTTTTGAAGATGCCTTAAGGATTTGTGAGAGTGAGGAATTTGTCCCTTGTGTTGACTGTCAGCCAGAATATGATTTATCAGACAAGTGATACTAATGCTGTATATGGTTAAGGAGTGCCTTTCGTGCACAAAAATGGTATTTATGGGAAGAGATTGCTTCTTAGTCAGTGCGTAGAGTGTCTTTCTGCTGCTACAGCAACAGGCATGAGTCTGATTATTCAGACAAGTGAGCATTAACTTTTTTCCAAGTTTTTTAAAAATCTGATCCAAACCAATATGAACTGGCCATTGCTAATTTTAGAACGGTCTGCTGGCATGAGATAACAAATCCCAGTTTTAGTTTAAAGAGAAAATATTTCAACAGAAGGATGGCAAGATTGTTATCAAAATGCTAATGATCAGTTCTCCTACAGTCACAGTTATTTTCAGAGGGAGGACTAGAATAGACACATCATCTGAATAATACTTGATTTTAATATGTATTACTGTCTAATTAAGCTGTTAAAGTCTTTCCCCTTCTGGACAAAGGTTCATTAATTGCTGCAGTTGATGTATCATTAGAGGGGTTTAGGTGCAAAATGGGTAGAGGGAAAGAGAGATCTAAAATGTTGATTATGCAGATCTGGATGGACTTTGGGTAAAGATACTGCGGTATCTTTACCAAACAAAGGGGACCCTGCTATGTTTGGTGTGCTGCCTCCTGAGTGACAGCCAAGAAGTCAGCCAAATGCAGACACTATCATACTTACTTTACTAAAAGATCCTTTCAGTAAATATTATTGAACATGTTTATTTGTGGATTAATTTCAGGTTAATTTCAATCAAAAACTCCTCTGTGAGTTATTATAAAAAGACATGACTTTATGAATTTACTTTTTGATTTCTAATTTCATTTTGAAACAGCTTTTAGTAGGCTGCCTTTTTCTTGGCTGCCTTCTTACATGTTTTGAAAGGCATTTATTGCAGCTTGTATCAGGTTTGCTGTATTGTTATCTCTATAAGCAAATCAGTATGTTTTCCTTCCCAGGAAGAGTAATAATTTTATGTTTTTTAATTATTTTAAAGCAGTAAAGTGGAAGGATTTTGATTGATTGTGTTTAGATTGACTTCCATTAACATTTATTTATCTTTAAATAAGACACACACACACACAAATGCGTGTATGTATGTTTGTGTGTAATATATATATATGTATAAGGCTGGGTTTGGTGGGGTTTTGAGCAACCTGGTCTAGTGGAAGGTGTGCTTGCCCATGGCAGGGGGTTGGAACTACGTGATATTTAAGGTCCCTTCCAACCCAAGCCGTTCTATGATTCTGTGGTCTCCCATAATGTATATTTTTTGTCAGAAAAGCCTGTTCCATGCATTGTGCTTGAGCCCATATCCAATTCAGTAAATTTTGCAGTACTGTCACTGTGGGTTAGGCATGGGTGTATATTGTATCATGGTGCAGTAGCTGGTCCTGCTACATCTCTGCCCATGGTGACCCCCTGGGACAGAGCATGCCTATTCAAGGGATGACAGGTGTGCATGTATGCAGCCTTCTCTTGCACCCCAAAACCACAGATCTGCACTTGTCAGATGAGGAAGGAGGGATGTCCAGCAAGGTGTTGACTGGAGGGGACGTGTAGGAATAGGTACCAGACTGCTGCAAGGCGCCTGTCCCTTGAGGATGCTGCAGCCCATCATAACAGACTCTTCTGTTCCTCGTGGCAGAGCCTCCTTGAAATTCTGTGCTAAAATGTCAAGAGATAAGAGACAGAAATAGCTCAGGCTTTCCTGGCAGAAGCGTGAGCTGCAGCACGTTGAGTGGGCAGGATTCATCAGCACTGGGGCTGCTGCTGCTCGCCAGCTCTATGGGGGGAGGGCGCAGCGCCGTGGAAGAGGCAGGCGTGGACAGCTTCTTGTTCAGTCCAGAGCATCTTGCGTTTCAGCCAAGAGTTTTTGTGTGAAGAGCCTCGTTCTTTCGCATACTTCCTTTCTGAAACAAACCATAAAAAGATCCCTTAGAGAATACAGTCATACATACACGTCATAAAATACAGTAAAGTAACAGTTGACAGCCATGAGGTGAATTTTTTTTTGCTTATTCTCTTCTGCTGTGTAGGTAATTGTGGCATTAGATCATAGTGGAAAGCATATGAGTATTTATGTATCCCAGTCATGCAGCAATGTAAAATCTGAGCTGATCATACTTTTTTAATAATGAAAAATCAGTAAGTTATATTCTGAAAGGAAAGGATGATCGTTTTGATCTATATTGCAGAAAGGAAACTTTATTTTTTCCTAGCTTGAGTTTTATCTGTTCTTCTGATAAACACAGGACTTCCTTTTATCTGCAATCAGTCTTGCTTTTATCTGAGTATGTATTTATAACATTGCTGTTAAAAATAATTTAGCATACTTTAAAGAAGGGGTTGTGTAGGCTTCAGCATCTATAACAATACTGTTCAGCCAGGCAGAGGTCATTTTGTGCTTATTAGCAAACAAAAACTCAACAGCCAGAGTTGAATGGCCATCTACCACTCATCCTAGGCCTCAAAAACAAGAAAGCAAATAGCTAAGGGGAACATTGGTGTCTTCCTCCCTTTGTCTTGCCAGCAACACACCAAAAGAGGTGCAAAGGTGTAGAGAGCCACGGGGCTTTTGTTTTCCAGTTTTTCTGCTTTTAATGTTTGTTTCATATGAATTTTATGCTGTCGAAATCTCTGTTGCTAAGAATTTGTTTTGCCTATTCTATCCTTAATAAAATCAAATGAAATCATCGAACTTGCTGTCTTCTGCAGTGTGTAGAGCTGAGGTGAGCCCTGCCTGCTCTCAAACGAGAGCGGGAAATGGGTTTGGCGCATCAATTCATTGCGCTTCTCTGGGAGTCTCAGGGGAGTTTGTCATGTCCTTTAATGCATCCGCCCTCCCAAATGTTTTGCCCACCTTTAAAAAGCTACTAAAAGTGAGAACCCTTGAGGCAAACTGTTTTTTTATTAGCGATAATACAAGATCCAGGAAAGGATCTGTGTCATTTCTGCAGCACTTTGTTGCTGGATGAAGACATCCAGCAGGCAGGAGCAGGCAAGAACGGCACATCTACGGGGTAGGCTGTGGCTCTCCTGTCCTTCTTCCTTCTCCATATGCATCTTTGCTCTTCAGTGGGCCAGGGCATCTGCCAGTGACAGGAGTGGAGGCACAGGCACTTGTGGCTATTAAATCATTAACCTCCCATATTAACACATCCTTTCTAACCTATGTTGCAGAACCTGGCTTTCAGGCATCATCACTCTTCTGTGTGGTGGGTGCGGAGAGGGGTGAGGGAGATGACGTCCTTCCACATGGATGATGAAATGCTTCCCAAGTCACTGGTGATGCTAGTGGTCAGGGACCCTGGGAGAAGGGTGTGCTCAGAGGTAGCTAAGAATGGGATAACTGTGCCACATTTAATCATACTGAAAGGCACCACAGGGCTGTGCAGGAGATGGGAGAGGATTATTTTTGATATTTGGTTTCCCGTGGGAGTAGGTCTTGTGCGATAGCTTAATCTTAAAAATATGAGAGGAATGTTTAGGGAGAATTCGCCCTGACAACGTTGTAGGTTGGGAGTGCAGTCAGTAATAAGACTAATAAGATATAGAAAGCACATTGAACTTGCTTTTTTGGGTCTCTGTTCCACCCTCTCACAGCTTGGGAACTTCTGCTACACCAGGGATGTGGCCAACTGTTGCTGATGAGCATCTCCGTGGTGCTACAGCTGAAACGGGGCCTGTGCTGTGGCATATTTGTTGTCAAATTAAAACACTTTAGACTAACCCTGCTTTGACCACTCTTAATGTACACCACTTCCTGTTTAGAAAACAGCAGCAGTATCCTGTGGCAGCTGTGTCCTGCCCATGAACGCAGGAGGAGGATTCAAAGTGCACCAAGGTGACAATAAAAGGGGCACAGTCTGGGGCAGCAGAGGGTATGTTCCCAGTGGATGTTTTTCAGCTCTTTCTAGTTCTTAATTTTTCATCAAATGAGACTTATAAATTCTGGGAGTTATTCCAGTTACTCCAGTCTCTTTAATGGGTTTTGGCTTTTTGTTATTCTGGTTAGACTTTATATAAAATAGAAGTTTAAATTCCCTCAGAGATACAAATCATGTAGTGCTTATAGTTTCTGCACTAGGATGCTGCCCTGTCAGAGGGGCCCTTTCCTGTTTGATCACTTGAGAATGAATTCCTCTGGTTATGAAAATTGTGATGAAAGTGGGGCTTTTTTAGGATCTTGAATTTAGGAGAAGCATTTTCATTTAATCCTCTCCATAGCTATCAGAGGGAAACTTTTTATTGCTTCAGGATCGGGGTGAAAAAAATCAGCTCATGAGAGATCATGAGAAACTGGATAGAGTTGTGGTTCCTCAGTTGCTCTGATGCTTTTGATGAACATGTGCTTCTGTGATGAGTCAACTCATGACTTAAAGGTTTTGGATAGTGATGCTGACTCCCTGACTCAAAGATTCCTTTCCAGTGCTGGTGAAATAAATTGGAGCCAAACACATAGCAAAGACTGTGGTGAACCTCAAGTTGTCTCATTAGCGTGTAAACCCAGAGTGACGGGCAGCGAGCAGATAAAGACTAGAGTGAATCTCAAGCATAATGGTAAAGGTTACTTTTGTTTTTTTGTTGTATCTCACTCCACCCTGGGAGGGTTTCTAAGTAATTGTGTGGGGAGATCCTGACCATCGTAGTGTTCAGTGTCCTAGCTGTTTAGTAGCTTTGTCTGAATGAACTTCAAACAAACACAGTTTTGCTTTTTGTAGCTTTTATTTTTTCCCCAGTCAATTAATGAAGGAAAGAAAGTGAGTGATGTGCTACTTGGCAGATCTGCTCTTTAGGACTGTGACTCAGTTTTGGTGGGAGGTGTGAGAAATCACTACTATAGTAAGTAGCAATATCGTAGCACCTCAGCAGAGCTGTTTTTTGCGGGTGTTGCTGGAAAAGAATTGTCTCCTTCCTAGGAAGAAGAACTCGAGAAACATCATTCAAATAGCTTTGCTTCATTGACCTGGTGCAAATACTATTCAGGGTAATGGTTTGCACTGATGGAGTTGCTATACTACTTCACTTTAGGTCTGTCAGGTATGACTCTTTTCTTCTCTGCTTGCCATGAATAGATTTACTTTCTTTTCGCACACAAGAAGCAAAGAGAAACAATTTTGCCAGCAACAAAAGGTCTTGCATGGAGGCTGCATCCTGGCCACTGTGCTTCTTGAATGGGTTTGGGCCATGGAGGGTTTTTGCTGATTCTCCCTTGGAGTGTGGGGGATGCATTGTGTTTTTATTCAGGCTTGATATGAGGTGACAGCTCAGAAACCCTCATGGCTTACTCCGGTTCCATGCTGCCTGTGCCCCTTGCGGCTCACAGCCATCTGGGCAGCAGTAGTTCAACCAGCCCCATTGCCATAGCCCCTATAGCTACTTGACATTGTCTCTCTGCCCCATCACCATCACCCTTTGGCTCCAGGAGCACTTCCATATGGGGTGGCTGAGTGCCTGTGGTACAGAGCTGTTTCTGAGCAACCCCGGGTGCTCCCTACCCATTTTTAACTATTGAAGCAGAGGTGGACCAAATAAATGGTCAATGTCCAAATGGAGATCAGGTATATGTGGTGTTCCTCAGGGGTCTGTGTTGGGGCTGGTACTGTTCAATATTTCTATCAATGGCATATACAGTGGAACTGAGTGCACCCTCAGCAAGTTTGCAGATGACACCTCAAACTGCGTGGTGCCATTGATATGCTGGAGGGAAGGAATGCCATCCAGATGAACTATGACAGACCACTTTGAGGAGTGGCCCATGAGAACCTCATGAAGTTCAACTAGGCCACGTGCAAGGTCCTACATGTGGGGGAACCATCACTATCAGTGCAAACTGGGTTAAAAATGGGCTGACAGCAGCCTTGTGGAGAAGAACTTGGGGGTACTTGTGGATGAAGAATTGGACATGAATCAGCAATGTGTGCTTGCAACCCAGAAAGCCAGTTGTATCTTGGACTGCATCAAAAGCCCAAGCAGGTTGAGGGAGGTGATTCTGTTCTCTGTGAGACCCCACCTGAATACCGTGTCCAGCTCTGGGGTCCCCTGTACAAGACAGATGTTGACGTGTTATGCCAGGACCAGAGGAGGGTCACAAAGATACTCTGAGGGCTGGAGCACCTCTCCTATGGAGACATGCTGAGAGAGTTTTGGCTGTTCTGCCTGGAGAAAAGAAGGCTCTGAGGAGACCTCATGACAGCCTTTTAGTACTTAAAGGGCATTTATATGAAAGATATGTACAGATTTTTTAATTTTATTTTTTTACCAGGGCTTATAATGATAGAACAATGAGTAACAGTTTTAAACTGAAAGAGGGTAGATTTAGATTAGATGTAAGGAAGAAAATCTTCACTGTGAGGGTGGTGAGGCACTGGCACAGGTTGCCCAGAGAAGCTGTGGCTGCCCCATCTCTGGCAGTGTTCAAGGCCAGGCTGGATGGGTCTTTAAGCAACCTGGTCTAGTGGAAGGTGCCCCTCCCTGTGGTGTGGGGGTTGGTACAAGATGAGCTTTAAGGTCTTTTCCAGCCCAAACCATTCTGTGATTCTGTCTCTATGACCAGAGAATGAGCACAGAAAATAGGGCATCAGACATAGCTACAGACAGTGACAAATAAATATTGTTAAATGAATGTTTATATGTTTTGGGAGGTTACAATAATGCAGATCTCTACTGTTGATTTGTTAGTCATCTTGATGCAGTGAAGACACTATAGGAAAAATTGTGTTTTTGTCCTGAAGGGTTTCTTTGGGTATAATGCTTCCAAATTGAATACAGAATTGAGCAAATACAGAGTCATTCCCTTCTCTTTATTCCATCACAACTTTGCTGGAGGAATTATTTTGATTTGAAGAAAGGTTTATAGTGGATAAATTGTTTGGCATCCACAGCAAGTATAGCCTCATTTTTAATGGATTGATTACATTTGGCTATAGGGATAGTCTGTTTCTGAACAACAGTAAATTTCTGACCTTATGTTACAGTTTCCAGTTCTTTAATAAACAGAGGTGTCTTTAGTTAATGTTTCTTAACTCCACAGATTGCTTTATAGAAAATAATAAATATCAGCGCTCCTTTTGTAGATGAGAAGTTAAAACACGTCCAAAGTGACCGTTTACCAGCATGGCGGAGCCAAGGAGCAATTGCACGCCTCCAGACTCGAGCACTGTGCTCGAGTCATGGCACTCGATGCACTCAGGCTCTTGTCATCTTCCTCATGCTTGGAAGGAGCATGACAGGCATTTCACACCACATTTTCTTCTGGTTTAAGAGCTTTGATGAGTTTCACCTCCTTCGCTGTGTGCTACAGCTCCATTTGGCCTGTATCCAAGTTTAGTTACTTCAGTTACTGAAATTGTTTTCCTGTTCTATTTCCTAGTATTAAATTGCTGCAAAATTAACTGGAAAGCTACTATTATGTGCCCTGTTTCTTTCTTTTGTCTTCACAGTCTGGGTCATTTTTGTTTGCATATGTTTATTTTTCCTTTGTTTATTTTTCCTTTTTTGCATCTATGAAGCTTTTATTCTCAATTTTCTTGTCATTTGACGTATAAGAGAAGCCAGATAAAATATTTCACATTTCTGTTTCAAGTTAAAAACCAGTTTTTATGTTGAACAATAATTGTATTACAAGGAAGCCTGATGTGCCCTTGGTGCCATTACAGTGTGTTGAGTAAAAGGTAATTTAATGGAAACCGTGGAGTGTTTGAAAGTTCACTGCATGAAAATTGGATTTTTGCCTTTTATTATTTACGTTGCACCTTATTCATATTTAAGGCCACAGAGATTATCATCTTCCTTAATGGCTTGATTTAATAAAGACTTTGCATTTCATAGTATAGGATCTATCATGGACTTCAGCCTGTTATCAGGGTTTCAATTAACTAGCTTTAGCTTCAGTTGCCCTATAAATCCTATAAATATATCTAAATAATTAATTTGCATTCACTGGATGGTGGTGGCTACTTTTAAATACAGCTGCTATATACTTAGCTGCTAAATGGTACAACTGTGTTTATAACTTGCTTTTATTATTATTATTATTTAAAGATTAAATATGTCTATTGAGTTGACAGGCTAGACCAGAACCAGTCTTCAAAGGTAAAAGACCTCATAGAGGAACTGTAGTTATGGCAGAGGACCATTGCAGCTGGGATGTGAGTGCACCTTGAATTTTGGAAGGAGATGTTAGGACAGGTGGATGTCATGGATCAACATACCCCTAATTGGGCTGAAGGACTTACTTTGCATCCTTTGACTGTGTATTGTGAACCAAGGGCTGGATGTAGCTGATTCCAGGGTGGAGGAGTAGTGATAAATATAGAAGCCTGAATGAAATTCTTATGCCCTTACTTTTGGGTCTTCCCTTCGCCTATACACCCATGGTAACTGTGGTCAAGGGTGGTTTTTTGAATGACATTTAAAACTTCTTGCTAAGTGTGCAAAACAAATAATGATGTTAGCAGGTTTTGCTGCACCTTTTGAAGTATTGAGGGAGACTGAGATGTGATTCTAAGTGAGCCTGATAAATTGAAAAGGTGTGCCTCAAAAATACAGAGATAGTAAATTCTCTCCCCTGCATGCCAAAATATTGATACCCTGAGATGAGGAATCAGCCCTGTGCCAGGCTCTGGAGTCAAATAATGGGTGTTGGTTCAGTGGGAATTACACAGTGTGAACACACAGCCTGCCCAGGCACCCACTGAAGATACCATCCCTGTCCCAAAACAGAACAAAAATCAATATTAAGTGCCCTGCAGACAGCAATGCAGGCAGCAGAGCAGTAACGGCTGCCCCTTGCCGGTGCAGATGGAGGTGCTCAGCGATTCACTCAGGAGCAGCAGGAAGGCATGCAACTTGGCAGCTGCAGAAAGGCACTGTTGATCGGAGGGTCCAGGTCTTTTCCAAGTTATTCCTGCTGGTTCATGTCCTGAGGAGGGAAGATTTGAGACCTTGAGGGACCCGCAAAGACCAAGACACCAGTCAGGTTTAAAATGCTTAAGTTGCAATACTTTGAGCTTTACAAATATTTTTTACCTATCAGTGTATGGTGAACTGAGTGTATGAACTCAAATAGAAATGTAATATTTATTAAACATAGTTCACTTAGTCATTTTGGCATTTGATATGTGAAGATTATGCATTTTCCCAGGAGTTATGTTAATAATATCAGTATAACTTTAATTTTAAAAGGAGCTTTTCTTTGCTGAAGGGAGCGTTATCTGTGCATGCGTACAAGGAAAACTTTAATTAAAATTTCTATTCTCCATTGTTCAGGAGTTTAAAATGCACTTTCTCCCCTGTAAGACAAAAAAGTTGCTTAAATTTACAGGACTCAAAGGGTTAATGTGTGAAAATGAACACATTCAAGGTTATATTACTGACAGCTCCATTGTGCTGGCAAAGGAAAAAGATGAAGCACAGCCTCAATTTACTTCTCTTGCTAAATAGCACTTTGTTCTGTATTGTTAGAAGAAATCATTCCAGATCTGGAGAAGATGGAAAACATGGAAATCATGATACTGCCACTGCTGCCCTTAATATAATATTTTATTTTTTAACCATTTCTCACCTGGCCCTCATGGAAGGCTTGAAAGAGAAATCATATTGATTTCCTTAGGAAGGTCTGAGAACTTGAAACGGGATCACCCTTTCTGGTACTTACTGCCTACTGCAGAAGATAAGATACGGGGCACTTATGTATGTCCAATATGGAAAACTGATGCTCTCAGATACATCTGCCGTGGTAAAATAGGACATGTTTAGCTCACAAAGTGTTAACCATTTAATTTATCCATGGCATAGGAGATTGTTGTCATTGTTAGAGAATTGAAGAATAAACAGGGGGTAGGGGGAAGAAGGGAAGATTAAAGTTTGTGTCAAAGCTTCATCTCTTTCTTGTAGGGTCCTACAGGTTTCCCTGAAAACTTATTTCCATGAATTTGAATGCACAAAAGAGAAACCCTAAAAAAAATAAAAAATAAAAATATTAATCAGTTTCTTTCCTCTAAAAATATAACTTTGGTGTAAATCAGTACTTGTTCAGATTGTAAACTCCTCCCATGGAGTATGCAATCCTTCACAGAACTCAGAAGAAGGGAGATCAAGGTACTTTCTTGAAACCTGTGATGAGGATGTTCACTTGTGCCTGCACCACCCTCTCCTGTTGAAACCCACCCAGAAAAGTCAGGAGGGAATAAATCCCTATGCTGCTGCAGCTCTGTCAGGCTTCCTTTGGTGGGGTTGTCACCTGTCCCTCTGAAAGGGTTAGGATTTGCCACCCGGAAGTTCAGTAGCCCTTAAATATCATGTACCTCAGCAGTAGAGGTCCAAAGGAGCCACGTAATTGGAAACTGCTCATCTGCTAGCCACCATCTAGCAAAGCAGCTCCTGTAACAAGAAGGAAAGCAAATGAAGAAGAATATAAATGTTTTGCTTCAAGGGTTGTATTTTCCTTTGAAGATTGATAGCAATTGGCCATCCTATTAAGAAGGAAACATTGCTTTCACTTCAGCTCACTGCCTCAGAAGGAAACTTTTGTTTTGTTATTTTATTTCATTATTAAACATTGCTGGTTTAACTTTAAAAATAACCAGTGGTACTGATAGGAAATTGTTTGTCTGCTAAGACAAACAAATTCATCTGTAGCTAATATGAACAGTCTATTGCTCCTTCTGTACAAGGCACGCAGATCTCTCTCTTGGCTGTCTGTGATCAATCTGGGTTTTTTTAGTATTTGCCAGTGGAAAGGCCCTGTCTCATTTCTTTCTTCTGAATCATATTTGGATTGTCTCATTTCCTACTGAAGTTATTAAAGCCAAGCTGGGCATACACAGACTGTAACTTCTGCACATACCTTTGCTAAGCTGCAATGTGTATTATTAAAATTTCTAAAATTATCTTCTACTATAAAATTGTTTAATGCAGTTAAGCCTTCTAAATGAGTTAAGAATAAATGGTAGGGTTGCCTACATTCAATACTTCTTACCAGGTGCGTTTGTATGAAGGATGAGAAGAGGGAGGTGACAAGCCCTGGGTTTTCAGCCCAGCCAGGTTTTGTGCCAGGGAACCAGAACTCCTGGGAGCATTGAGGAACATAGATGCTCGGTAGGATGGAAGAAGCCAAAAGGAGCTTTAACAGGGACATGAAAAGAAGTACTGAGAAAGCTCTGGAAAAGCAACTGAACTGCCCCCTGGGCTGCATAGGAGGATCTGGGTCAGAATACGAGCGGTGTGACCCTGTACATTGCTGGTGGGTCACAGAATCACTGACTGGTTGAGGTTGGCAGGGACCTCAGGGATCTGTTCAAACCCCTGCTCCAGCAGGGCCACTGGTTGCCCAGGAATGTGAACAGAGATACTGAACAACATGTGACAGAGGCCGTGCAAGGTCATGGCAGTGAAGACAGTGGCTTCAGAAGTAAACAGTCCTTAGAACTGTAAACCCATTGCTCTCGCATTGTTAGGAGTTGCATCCCTCTTTGTTAAGCTTTAAAGGATGTTTTTGGCTAGTTTCTGATAGGTGTGCTTTTTAATGTTCTTATCTGTGCTATCAGCAACTGGAAGCAGAGCTGGAAAGTGCAACCATTGCTTTAGCCACAGCTGTGAGAGTCTTTCTTTCCCTTCAGAATTTGGAAATTGTTACCTGTCCTGAAAATTTATAGCTTGTCGTTGCTTTGGGGCTACTGTGAGTTAATCTGGAGTATTTATAGCTATTATAGTTGTTTGACAAACAGGTTCAGCCAAATAAGAGACATCAGCAGAGCAGATTAATAGCAGGGAGCCCTTTGTTTAAGTTGGCAAGGCTTATCACAGGCCATCAAAGAAAGCAGTTACTTTGTCAGTAGTGTTGAATGGATGAACACAGTAAACAAAGAGGTCACAAAGTCTTACAGCCTAGTTTCCCTCAGAAGCAGAAGTAAGAAGGGCTTGCCAAACAGCTTTAGGACTCAAATATAGGTGTTTTATGCATTCAAAGCATATGGAGTTCATAACTATTGTTCCCTTTGGTATTGGAGAGTTTTCTCAAAATGGGGGAAGGAAATAGGTCTTGAAGGAGCCCAGAAGTGACACACAGCCCGTTTTGCTGAACTGTTTTGCTAAATTAAATCCATTGCTTCCCATGTAGACTTGGTAATAGGATGTTGAAAACAGAGTATTTCAGATGCAATTTTGAAAGCACTTCCCAGCGGTCTATTACAGATGCAGGTATTCTGATGATAATTTCCTGTTCCCAAGTGAGGTACTCACTTAAGGCCCCAGTTCAGCAGAGGCTTTAAATGCATACTTGTGTTAATCTCCATTACAGCAGTTTTGCCTGTGGTTAGCCATAGCAGCGTGTTCTCAATTAAACATCTGTCTGGTGTGTCCTCTGCAGGAATAAAGGGCTGACTTGAGGTTAGAGATAATTTTCTCTGAGTAGCTACTGAAGTCTGTTTGGGTAGTACCTGTCTGTATCTATTTAGCATGAGGCAATGAGGGCTGCAGTGGCTTGCATCCTCCTATCAGAAATTGTTGAAGGACATGGCTAAAGTATTCCACTTGACTAATTCACAAGGGAGGAGCTGAAGGAGTTGGGAAAATGCTTTTTGTCAGCTATTGAATCATAGAATGGTTCAGGTTGGAAGGGACGTTAAAGCTCATGTAGTGCCAACCCCCCTGCCATGAATAGAGAACCTGGTTCCACTAGACCAGGTTGCTCAAAGCCCTGTTCAACTTGGCCTTGAACACTTACAGGAATGGGCCAGCCACAACTTCTCTGAGCAACCTGTGCCAGTGCTTCACCACCCTCATAGTGAAGAATTTCTTCCTAATGTCTAACCTAAATCTCCCCTCTTTCAGTTTAAAGCCATTCCCCCTTGTCCTGTGGCTAAATGCTTTTGTAAAAAAAACCCCTCCAGATTTCTTGTTGTCCTCCTTTAGGTACTGGAAGACTGTTAAAATGTCTCCCTTGAGCCTTCTCTTATGTAGGCTGAACAAGCCCAACTCTGTCAGCCTCCTGTTGCAGGGAACGTGAGCGTTACAAGTGTTACAGGTGTCTTTAAGTATATATGGCCTACTTCCGGAAATAGTCATAAGAAATGGAGATATGAAGTGAAATGTCTGATTGGAAGGTATAAAGGTTATCCTTAAATATCAACAAGGTGATTTCGCCTACCAGGTTCTCCATCTAGCAAAATGACTGGATTGCTGAGTCTACAGAAAAGAAATGTCAAAGCTGTTCTTTCACCCGTGCATCTTCTTTGCCTTGCTAAACCATCCTGCAATAGTGATTGCTGTAGATGTGTCTTGAAGTCCTAAGTGCTTCAGGTGTGAAAAAATCCTGGCTCCTGATGAGCAGCCAGGGAGTGGAGACAGTGATTTATAGGACAACGTAAGTGTTGCAGAATTCAGAAGCAAGTATACTCTTCAGTTTGAGGTTCGATGAGTCCTGTGAGCCTTGCAGGACTGGTGAGTCTTGTATAGCATATGGTTAGCAAACTGTGTGAATTCCAGTCTGAAACAAACGTAAAAATAGAAGAACTGTGTTTAGCACTGTGTTTTTTACTGTCTGCGCTTACATTAAGATTGTGTTAGAAATAGGGACACTAAACTTTTACAGCTGGCCACAGGTGGAGGATGATGAACAGAAGGATTGTTCTGGATGCTCAGGAGAAAGCCAAGATGCAGATGATGGGACTTAAAGGGTCTGCTGTTTTAATAACGTAACTAAGATGCAGTCCTGTAGTATCCCCACCATGAGCAGGCGCACTTCATTTCTGCACACTTAAGCCTGTCACCAGCTCAGCGTGTGTCCTGGTCCCAGCCACTTGCTATCACGCAGGGGCAGTGAAAGGGAAGGAAGGTGATGTTATCTTGGTGAGCCAACCGTGTGCAGCATCATCCTGGTCCCCCCATTTCTGGCCAGTGCCTTTCACTGAATTTCATTTCTCCTGTGCCAGCCCAAAACAACCTCTTCACGGCACAAGCCCACACCAGCCGTTCAGACATGCCACCGTTTGCCTGAGCCACTGCTGCCCTGTGTGCAGGTTGCTAATGTGTCTCTCCCTGAGACTGTCTAAACTGTACATGACCCTGTGGTGCTTCTTCCTCTCTGCCCAATTACGGTGTTCACTGTGGCTGCCTTTATTCGCAGATACATTTAGCACACATTAAGGATGCATGCCTCTTGACCTTCTTATACGGTATTTTGAGCCAAGTCATGGTCATTTTTAGGAAAAGGTCCCAAACTTAAGCCTTGCTAGGACGAGATGACTTATTCAGAAATTACCTTGCAGGATGCCCAGTGTGTAGTAATCCTACCTAGAGGCTGCTGCTCTCTTGCCAGCGAGTGCCTTGGTGCATGTGGTACATTGGATGGTCTCACCCCTGCTCCTTCCTCAGGGGTGGCAGGGCCCTGGTCATTTCTGTGCCTCCTGCTAATTCACGTGACTCTCTTCTCACCCTTAAAAGTCGGGTAAGGCAGTAGAGCCCTCTTGGCCTATGTTTCCCAATGCTGTATACATAGATGGGACCACATGGTCATTGCCTTTAGCCTCCTCTTATGGGAGACAACTGCAAGAAAAGGTCATTCTGGAGAGATCCATGAACCACCTGCCTCCCATGGTCTGATTCAGTAGAAGCTACAAGTCACTTTGTTTTTAGAAATGTAAGACCAAAACTCAAAGATAACAGAAAGGAAGGGCCTTGCTGGTGTTTATAGACCAGCAAAATGTGAAAGAATGCTGCTGGTTTATCCCAAATATCATTCCTCTGCCTGCTCTGTGTGGCTGTAAGTACGTATGTGAACATATAGGGTTCATATAGTTGAAATTTTGGAAAATGTAGGAACTCTCTGCCTTATTGTGAAAGTTTCAGCCTGAAGTCTGGCTGTTTCATTAGTATGGATATGTGCAAATGCAGAAGAGGGGAGGCTGACTATTTTCAGGTAATGGGACTGCTGCACTGCTGATGGTACTATGCAGTTTGACCAGGGATAAGGAGGGTTTGGTTTTGTGACAATAACTGTACTTTGCAGAGCATTTGGGATGAGTTGTGGTACCAGAAAAGATTTTGATACTTTTATGTGCTGTTTCAGTGGTGTGTGTATCATTTATGTTGGTAAGTAAATCTCTCTTGCTAAAAGCAAGCTTTAAAAGGAAAGTCTCTGTTCATAGCCCCAGACCTGACAGCACTTTGGTTTTTATTATTAGTTATATGCAGGAACCATTCTCTAAGAGATCCCGATCTCTGTCTCTCTCTCACGCCTGGCAATGCATTGCTCTGTCAGGAGTCTGTATGATACGTGTATTTTAAAAAATTAAGTGATGTGTATTGAGCTGTAAGATAAAAACATCACGTTTTGCATTTTAGATGTGTCAACTGAGGGCAATGCACTAAAAAGAAGGAAGGAAACAAAAATTACAGCAGAGCTGAATAATTTTTATGCCCGATTGTTTCATAGTAGAATATAGTACAGTGAGCGTGTGTAACTTACCTCTTGTTGACTGCCTTTGCAGAACTGTATCTGAATCATTTCCTGTTAGTGAATAAAATCAAGAGGTTTTCAGGGTTGTTTAGTCTGGGCAACTGGGAGTTGGTGTAGCTAATGTGTTCCAGGAGGTTAACCGCTGTGAACTCTCTTGTCTGAGCCATTTCCCCTTTTTGGGTGGTTTTCTACCCGTACAGTCGCCTTTCAGGTAGCAAGTTATCAGCTGTCTCGCACGTAATGTGAAAGAGATCAATCTGTGGCAATGTGAAATCTCAAAAACATGTATTGCCTGTCCCTGCTGCAGCTGAGGAGGGAGTAAAGGAGACTTCCTCTTCGACAGCAATGATATTTTCTCTCCCGGAATAAGGACATCCATATTTTACTTGCAGTAGTTTGTGAAAACCTCATTTTATATTCACATAAAATCACATTAACAGGCAGGGTATTTATCTGTAATTCACATCTTTAACTAGGGGAAAGGTGTTTCCTCTGAGGCATTTTAATGGAAATTTTTATTTACAGACAGAATCCAAAAACAATTAGGAATTTTAGGTGAAGCTGACAATGGGGAGTAATTAGTGCAGACTGCTTCTGACCTGTGTGGTTCTATTGCAGTGGAAAACTGGGCGCAGGCAGTGTGGCTTTGAGCTACAGAGCCATCTGGAACAGGCACTTACACGGTTTGCAATTAGCTCCTGGTGTCAAGATCTTTGGGTCAGAGGGTTTCTTCAACATAGCGGCTTCTGTGGCACCAGTCACTAATCACACACGGGATGCCTGCAGGCGATTGCTGCTGGCAGTGCTTTCTGCAGCATTTAACCTAGGTGGTTTTGAGCAGCAGTTCTTCTTGTACTTTTTTATTAGCTACATTTGTGAGCTTTTCATTGATTCTCCCACACCCTCTCCAGTTCTTTTTTTTTTTTTCTTTTAACAGTGGCTGATGTATTTGTAATTAATTATTTAGTGGGCATAGCATGACATAAAAGGGACTATTTTACAACCGATTATATTTTTCTCCTTTGTGTGGCTTTTCTCCCTGCTCTTTTGTGATCTCCCCGCAGCTGATCTTATGGACGATGAAAGTAACCACTAATGGGCTTCCACTTGTCTGCAGTTATAGGTGTGCTACATTTCAGCCCCTGCACAGAGGATAAATTCTCAAGTTCCTTAATGGAAATATGGAGAGTATTTTTCACATGGAACAGAAGCATGCTAATGGATAGCAAAAGCCAATACCGTTCTCAGGTTTCAAATTAATTAGTATAAAAGCTCTGGGTTTAATTCAGCTCAGAATGTGCTCTTAATTCAGTAATAGAGGAAGAATGGTGAATATGGTGAATAGTGGAAATCTGATGGCCATTATTTTTTAGAAAATAAATGTGTTCTTATTTGTCATACTGTTCACATTAACAGGATGGCTATAAAATATGGAACTCATTGTAAATGATACTGTATGAACCATTCTGTACACATTTCTCTGGCTTAACACGGTAATCACACTTGAGGCACATTTTCAAAATGCTGCATAAAAAAGGCAGTATTTTTGTGGAAGGGAGTTTCTATTAGGTTTGTGGTAGACCCCAAATCTGTAGAATTATGTGGAGGTCAAAGTGTCTTAACAGATTCTTTTGTATGTATGTTTAACTAATACTTGACCAGATCGTACTAGCATGAGGGTCCAAAAGAAGCACTGACTGCATGATTTTATTTCTAAGTATTCATGCCTTGACAATGGCAGTTTTTAAAAAGAAAGTGGAGGCCTTCAGCTTCAGAGACAGAATTCAATGTGGGAAGGGAGCAGGTTGTCCAAAGGGAAGGGAGGAGTGAGAAGAGACCTGGGGGAGCAAGGACTCCAAAGTCATCTGATGCAGCTGCCTTCTGTTGTTTCCCTTCTCCAGCTTCTGCTTAGGCTGGGAAAAAGAAAATATCAACAGCCTTGCTTCAGCTTTGAGAAACCTACTTGAATGTTTTATGGTTTCATATAATATGTTCTGTTTTCTCTGGAAGATCTTTGGTCAGAAGTAAGAGAGATGCATCCTCACTAAAAATTGTGTTGTCTTCTGTGCTGTTTCTGCAAGTTGGCATTTGTGGCCTCATTTGGGCTTCCTCGGGAAAAAACAAATGAGTATTTCAGTTATGTGAAGTATATTTTTGAGAAAAGGTTAAAAGTGGCCCGTTTGAATGGCTAAGAAATATACCTAAGGATGGTTCTCCAGAGCTGTAAGAGTGTATCTTCTGCTGGCTGTGCTGCTGGCTCGGCTCACCTGCTTCACAGTGTGTACAGCATACATATGTGCATTATCACTGTC
Source organism: Psittacus erithacus (assembly GCA_009867235.2). Classification (NCBI taxonomy): domain Eukaryota; kingdom Metazoa; phylum Chordata; class Aves; order Psittaciformes; family Psittacidae; genus Psittacus; species Psittacus erithacus. Next base: position 26,273 of record WYDI02025965.1, read on the forward strand.
ATTTTTTCATGTAATTTAGACCATAAACTCATGAAAGCCAGGATCCTCATTTTATCTGCAAAGTCCCCTGTTAATAGGCTATTCTGTAGAAAAGCATTACTAGCAACAATGATGAGGTGTAATGCAGTCTAAAGCTATGCCATTTCCTAGCTGTGCCAGGTCGCTCAGTTGGCTTCCCCTTGTCTCAGTTCTCTGGCTGTGAAGTTCATGTTACTTTACTTTCTCCTCAAGAGGAGATTCTCTGAAGATTCCTTCATGTGCGCAGTTTTCACCATAGCACTTTTCTATGGTCTTGCTGCTTGTGGATTGGTCTACAGAGAAGTGAGGTACAGGGAAAACTGTAAAAAATAGATGGGTATATGGTTCAAAGTGAGCTTCCCTGCAGCAGTTTCTCCCTCCAACTCCTGGCAAATCTGCCTTTCAGAAATAGGCTCAAAGAGCAGGGAAATGGCAGACATGTAGAGGGTGTTTTTTCTTTTTACTTATGCAAATACTGCTTTCCAGAAATCCATCATAGGGTGCAGTGAGGGCTTCAGATCTTCACTTCTGTTGCCATGTGTGTTGTCTACAGGCTGTGCTAGATTCCCTGGGAGTACTTACAGATTCTGGTGTGAAGTTAGACATGTCGCTGAAAATACACAGATGAGTGTACAGTCTCGAGGGAGAAGGCCTGCTTGCTCTGTTTGCAATGCACAGTGCACTTCAGCAGCCAGAGTTTTGCAGCAAATTGATGACACTTTGGGTAAGGCTAATGGAATTGTCATCGTACGAATGCAACACATGGCTGCAGGTGTGCCTGAGGTTAAAGGGATAAGGTGTTCTACAAGCATGTATCAACAACATTACATCAGTAGACAGAAAACATGATTTTTCAAATGTTAATTCTTAAGTCTGTGAGGTAAGGTTTTATTCTTCCAGCCATGGCACATTGTTTAGTTCTTACAGCCTTAAAAAGTATGCAAGAAGTGGAACTGCACTGAATACTGCCAAGTCCTACACTTGTTTTTGCACCTTGTTCTCTAGCTCTCTCGTTTCTTTGATACTTTAACACAGCTCTCAATTTCTGGTAAGTTTGGATCTGGGAATTGGTGGAGCTTGAATTAGAGCTTGAAAGGTGAACAGTGGTTTTTTGCTATCTACTGTAAATGCTCACCACTGCAGTTATGTGTTCACTGTGACATAAAAATGACAAAGATGGAGATGAGAAATTATTAAACCCTTATCACATATCAGTATTTATTGCTCCTGAAAAGTGAAAATCAGGGCAGTTTTCTATTGTTAAATTTACTAAAATAATTGGCACCGTGACAGGTAACTCTTGGGGCATTGCCTTCAGCATTTCCCATGAGTTATACAAACACATCCACTCTATTTGTGGGTTTTAGTACCTGATTTTCCCAATGTAGTGATAGGAACAGTGCTTTTGAGGGTATGCTGAATTTATCTTAATGGAGCTAAATCCTCTTGTCACCTAGGGAAAACACATAGTGTTGCTAACACTCAAGGAACCTGGTGCGCTTAAATTAGCTGTACAGGAGAACTCAGTGCCCAGCATGTTACCAGGCTGTGGTCAGAAACAACAGGCTTCTGTGTATGCCACCACAAACAGCTGTGTTGTTGGGTGCTGGTATGCAGCAGTGTTTGCAGGTGCGATCTGACTGCAGCGCATCTCTGCTCAGCTCCGTCATTCCCATGACCTCCCTCAGTGGGAATGGGCATGCTACAATGAGAGACGCTCAGGAAAGAGGCTTCTGGTCCCTGGGACCTAGCTTCTGGCTCCTTGGCTTCCATGCCTGTTCCCTCCTGCCCAAGCAGTGACAGCGACTTGAGCTGTGTACTACAAACCACTACTTTCAATAACTTTACAATGTTAAACACCTTGGTTTCTGTTTGCTGTCCTGCCAGGTCTGGAAGCACCATGGTACGGTTTTGTCCTGTATCATGGCCTTAGTTAATCCTGAGGTTCAGATTCAACAAAAAAGCATGTATAAGATGTCATTCATTTCAACAGACATTTTAAGCATGGAGGAGGTGTATCAGCAAATAAAAAGATGATTCTTTTTACTGATCAAGGTTAATGAAGCCATGATTTTAATTCCAGGTCAAAGGTGCAGGAGGTTTTTTTCATTTTGTCAGCGGAGATTTTGTAGCAACTGTGCCACATATGTGAAAGTAACTCTCTGCTGTCAGCAGGTTGCATTTTATTTTGTTGGCCATCTGGTCTGCTGCTGCTGTGGACCTCGAGCTTTGAAAAGGTTTAATTTAGTGTACATTGAGGTACCATCCATTTCCAATATATTTTTGAAACTTGAAGGAATAAGAGATTAGATTCTTAATGAAATATATATTCAAACGGCTTTAGCAATTACAGACTGGAAATGGAGTGGGTGAGGGATGGCCACGTTAGCAGGAGCAAACAAGGACAAGGTGTCATCTTGGTCCTGGAAACTTGCACTGGTGATTTCTAGAGCAGATTGGACAGACTTTTGTGCACTGCAGACTGTAGAAGTTTACTGAAAAGTTACTCATTACCTTGCAACGTTACATAATGGTTGAAAATCCTTTGAGTAGGTTAGATGGAATTGTGCTATGGTCTTGCAGGATGCAAGAAGTATGGAAGAATAAAGTAAAACAAATGAAATTTGTTAAAAATTTTGTGTGTTTAATGTAGAAGGCATTTTTGGTGTAAGGTAGTGTTGTAGCATTCATCTTTTCAGAGGAAAAGATTATGGTGATGCATTCCTGTAGAGAGGATAATGCTAATGTTAAGAACATATACATCTGCACTCACATGTATACCTTGATGCTCATTAAATAAGCAAAAGGAATAGTGTGAATACTTCTATTCAGAAGTAGATGCTTTTTTCTTCATCTGTTTTGTTTTCTCTGTAAGCCCCAGTTGGGCTTAGTGTCTTAATGTGGTTATCAGTATCACTGTGCTGCAAGTTCTAGAAATTAGCCTTGTGGTGTGCTTTAAATAGGACTTAATTCAAGTTTGAGGCAAGCTGTTTGTCTGTGTTTGCTTATGGTGAGAATGTTAAGGATGTTGCATGCTTTTGTTTTTAAATAAATCAAAGCAAATAAAAGGAAGAATGAAGTAAACAATTTATATATCTTTGTTTTCAGAAATGGTATTGCAAAGACTACTGTGATTTTCAAATAAAGCCAAATAGGAAGCAAAAGTACAAGCAACTGTAGTTAAGCTTATTTTTCTTTTCCAGCTAGAGTAGACATTATAACAGGAGTACCTATGAAATTTGTGATACATTCAAGGCTCATTGAAAGCTTTTTCTTCAGATAGAATTAAATGAATTGCGGGAGCAGAGTCTAAATGCACCTCAACTGTCCAACAGCTCATGTAGGTGGGATGTTAGAAGTAATGAGAACAGTTCTTACAAACAGCTTGGTTTTCTTTAGACTATTGAAAAAGCCTTAGCTTTTCCTACATAGTCTTTATTTCTTGATATCCCTTACTTTGGCGTGCGTTTCTTCTCTTCGCCACCCTTGACTTGTGTGCCTGGGGTTTCTTTCCTCAGCACACACCGTGCCAGCGCATTCACACTGTTTAGTAGAGATTTCCATTGACAGCCTCCCAGCTATGCCGTGCCAAAGCTGCTTCGACCAGACAGTTTATTTACTGGAAAGACATGGGGAACAGCATGAGGTCTGCAGTTGTGTCTACACTGCTGGGTGTGAGCCCCTGTGGAAGGGGGCTTGATGCCAACCTTGTCTGTCGTCCCTGTTGCCACTCCATGGGAGGGCACAAGTGGGAGCATGGTGGGTGGTATAGGAATAGTGTGGGGCTCCATGCCTGGCCCATCTGCTTTCTTGTGTCTCGTCTACCTTGAACTGGTGCCACAAGACTGAGTTTTAGCAGACTAAACAGCATGGGATCCTCCCCAGAAGGGCTCTCATCTTTCTTGAGGCAAAGACAGATGGGATTTGTGATTATCCTGAACACAAGCTAAATTGTGTTCAAGCTGTCAGTGCAGAGAAACGTAAACCTGCAGCTCAGGTAAGCTGAGATTTTGTCATTGAGACTAATCAAACAGCACAGCTCAGTGCTACATTAAACAAAACTGTCTTGAGATAGTCACCAAATCCACTGGTGTGGAAACGTGTTAAAAGAGACGTGCCTCGGAGGCTTGCATGCTGCATAGACAAGGCATGCAGTCAGCAGCTTATGAGAAATAAAATTGCCAGCTTTACTGCTGCTGTCCTAACTTTCTTACTGGGATGGTAATATGCTGCACTCGCACCTTGGCATCTGGTGTGAACAGCAGCATTGTCAGTGGGAATGAACAGGAAGAAAACTGAAGTCCCGTGATTTAAGGCAAAAGCAGCGCAGAAATCACATTATAAACTACTGCTGTCCTGGAAATAACAATGTAAAGACACTGTTATGACAGTGAATTATTTTGTTTTGTCAGTGGAAGTTCACAATATAGGATCATTTGTAGATGTTGGGTCAAGTCCCTGCTCCTATAGCAAGGGCTTGGAAACACTTCCCCTATGTACATCTACTTGTACTGCTCTGTGTGACAGTTACAGAGAACTAAAATCACACTGCCACAGAACTCTCAAGAGAAGCATCCTCTAAAGGTGTACTTTGAGGCTCAGTAAACAGGGCTTCCACTCAGATCTGCTGGCTTAAGCTGCGATGATTTGATATTGCAGTTTTTGTAAGATTTCTTCAGATTTAGTGGAGCATTTCTTACAAAAAGGAACACAGGTGGTGATCCTGTGCTGGCCACTTAAGGTACTGTCCACACTGAGATCCCTGCCTCTACCTTTAATGTTGCTGATGTCTCAGCAGGTTTACCTTGTTGTGATTAACAAAGAACCTGGGAGAGGGTGCCTATAAAAGCAACTTCCAGAGGAGTTTGGTGGGGGTTTTTTTTCAGGATTGTGTGGTTGTAGGGATGAGCCTTCAAGAGTTACTGCTCTACTGGAGGTAATCAAGAGAAGTCTTTCAGTGCTGGGGACATGTCACACTGGAACTGCACCTCTCTTACTGGTGGTACTGATCTTCAGCTTTTACATATACCAGCCATGAGGGGAAAAAGAACAAACAGCTGTCTTGTCTTCAACTGGAGAGCTATTATAGAAGTGCTGTTGTAATAGCAAGCCTGGCATTATGTAGCAAAACAGGGATCACACTTCTCTTTTGCCCCTTACAGATTTCTCAACTCCTACTGTTTGTTCCTGTGCAGGCTGTGTCATGCGACATGAGCAGTGTCAAGAGATCACCTTTAGGCTCACCAGATTAGAGCTCATCTTGACTTCTTTGCTATGTTATAAATTTCATTTCTATGGGGATCACCTTTTTTTTTTTTTTTTTCATCTCTGGCATTTTAGAGCCATCTGAGAGGAATATTTGTGAGATAAGTGTTCCTCCTTGCAGATAAGGATAAATGTAGGTGTTCGTGGAAATAACTGATAGTGAACACTGTAAAACAGTGGGGAAGGAGTAAGGACAGATGTGTTTGGTTTTCCTCAGGGAACTGAAAATAAACTTGGTTTGTCTTCTTTAAATCCTTACACTCAGTTGACAAAAAAAATAGGAAGTGGTGTTTACTCATGTAATAGACGTACCTTAAAGAACAGTTTCCATCAGCTAAGGAAATTTGACAGGTCAGAGATTTATTTGTGTACGTATGTGTGTAACTTGGTTTATGGGAGGGTTGATGCTTCACTGTACTCTCCCTGATAGTAACATAATCTGTTTTATTTTCATAGATGCATCCAAAATACGTATTTGGCATTCTGTGTGTTCTGCAAAGGACATTTCTCTCTCAATTTAGGTCAGGGGTTTTCAAAGGCAAGTACAGCAGCTAGGCATCTAATTTTCACTCATATTAATGGAATTTGACCTGTTTCTTCTTTCTTGCTTTTTGTCATCTTTCATTTCACAGTTTTTATTTCAATTGCACCTATCTAGTAGGAAGATGTAGACAAAACAGGCACATGCCTGCCAGCTTTACTGCTTGGTGTAGTCTTGGTAGACTATCTCTGTATTCATTGATTTTTGCTGTGATTCATTTTCGTTACCTTCCACATTTCTGGCTGCCCAGCTAATAGGGTGAGAAGTACCAACGACTGGATGGCTCAAAATCCAACAGCCTAGAGCAAACAGCTGCTGGGCACTGGCTGCTGGTCTGATGGACTCCGGTCACATCACGCTCACTGCATCTTCAGGGTGAATGGCTCCTGACCTGCGAGGTAAATCTGACATGTGCAGTGCATGGCAGAACTGCTGCATGCAGGTGGATCAGGTATACAGAATTCCAAATACATGGCTATGGTTTTGAATTTATGGTGGAACATAGATCACTTATCACTTAAATCTTCTTTCTAGGATAGATATTTCTTGTAGACATTCATATCTAAAATAGCTACAAAAGCCTATGCTGCACTTAAATGTTCCTTAACCACCCTTTTCCTGCAGAGCTACTATTTACTCCCTATGTTTTTCTCCTTTTTGGCTATTTTAGTTTAAAAAATAATTTCTGAAGGTGTACAGATTTTTTTGGCCATCATGCCACTCAGTAGTCTGCTGTGGTGATCCGTGTTACGCCTGGCTTGAGGGAGCATTCATTTGGATGTACAGCTTTGTCAGTTGTGGAGCACATCCTGGGCAGGATGCAAGCGCCTAGCCCCAGGGCCAAGGCAGATGTCTCAATTGCTTTTCAAGCCCTTAGACTGAAATTAGTTCATTATTTCCAATGCCCTATTTAGACTGGTTAGAAACAAGCAGTAAAAGAGTAAACTGCTTGAAACTGCCTCACAATGAGGGTAAGTGAATTTTTTACAGACATTGGTGCTAGTAATGCATTGTTTAATAATAATTTTGATGCAGAAATAGACATTGTGTGGCTATAGCTGGTTAAGTATTTTTCAGGTCAGGTGGCCAAATCACATGTCCTTTGGCTCATTATGCTGCTGTGGTTTAAGACTGCCCAACTTATTTTACATTTGCTGTGAGCCATGATATGGCAAAGACCTTGACTTAATTGCTATTTGCAAACCTGGCTTTATTAAATAACAAGGCATGTGCTTTCTTTATACTTTGTGAGTTGCCCCAGTGACGTGTCATTGTTATTAGGATGCTATTAATATATTAGCATGCGGGAAAATACAGAGTATTTTCAGTGAGAACCGAAGCTTCCGGTCTTCCTGCCTAGTGAGACGCTGTATCCATGTATTCATGGTGCAGTTTTTCAGTAGTTACTCTGTAACAGGCATGTAAAAATCCCTCCGACCAAGTTGGTAAATTAGTTCGCTGCAAATGCTGCTGTGATGCCTTTAAAAGTAATACAAAGATAAGCCAAGAAGTCAACGGGAACTGCTGTTTGCCCTTACATCCAGAAGAAAAGAATAGATGTATTTAAAGGCTGATAAAACTTACATTAAGTATATACAGATACTTCCTGCAGTTAACGCTGGTTCTTGCTATGAGTGTAAGGAGCAGAGTGCAGAGGAGCTGTGTGGTTGCATCTTGCTGCCAATGGCCAAGCCCTCTCACTGCAGACCAGGTCTGCCCTGGTGGTTTCTGACACACTGGGCACCATTTGCCAGCTCACAAAGGATTTGAGAGAAATTCCTGTTCCTTCCTAACGAAACAAGCTGGGTGTCTGTTAGCCTTTCTGTGATGGCAGTAACCTGGCCCACTTTGCTCTCCTCTTCCATATGAGGGATCAGGATGACTCTTCGCCTGGGGTTGGATCTCCTGTCGTCCTCACATCCTTCCCAGTATTGCCACAATGAGTCTGTCCCAGGAAGGCCAGCACTTGCTTCAACTTACATCCACAAAGTGGCAATACTTACCCTGGAGCTGGGTGGTGAGCATGGGCTGCCCTGCCTGCTGCCCTGCCTTGCCTGCCTGCTGTCCTGCCTGCAGCCTTGGGGATGCTTGTGCAGCTCTCCTGGTGTGGTCAAACTCTGGGAAACCTTTTTTGTAAACATAACACAGGGTGCTGCAGGATTCCTTTTCTTGCAGGTGAGATGGAAATGAGACAAAATAGCTGTGTTGCATCATATTGCTATATTCCTGCTTCAAATTCAATGCAAAATAAAGGGCTTACAATGCAGAGGGCTATGACTGCTTATGGAAATCTAGCTAACAAAGCAGTAAACTGCATTTTCTTACAATTTTGTTTAATATGCAGAAGTTCAATTTTCTGTGTCCTTAGTCTGAAACCAAGTAATAGGCTAAATCTTATTTGAACAGAACATGTTGTCTCCAGTTTATTTGTCCATTAAAGTTTACTGATAAATTGAGCTTTATGCAATGGTTTTTATGTAAGGAATACTCTATAAATCACTATTTTAATAGAACCAAATACAATATTGATGCTAACTTTTTACTAGCAAAACAATGGAACACAATTATCATGATTTATTAATAAACCAAAATAAACCCAGATCTTATATACTATCCAAGAAATTGCCTATCTTTTGTTTAATCAGATGTAGTAGATATGATTTCATCATTGTTTTATAATAAGGTTTTGTTTTGTATTTCTGGAATAGCCTTCCCCTTTGGTATATTTAATCAAGCCAGCCAATTTAAGGATCAACTCCTATGCTGCATGTTTTATTTTGCTTTTTGTGCCCAACTATAGAAAATAACATGGCTTTCCTAAGATATACTTGAATAAGAAGTAGCAAGGTGGCTATGCTTAGAGCAGACTGCACTGGGCAAGTGAGGGATCCCTTTGCCCATAAGCTTGGCAAGTCCTACCCTCAGTGCTGAATTGGAGGTAAGGATTTCTCCTCAGCTGGAAATAAAAAGGAGCAGGACTATATAAAGGGGTGATGGAGATCCTGGAAGTCCCCATAGCTCTTCTTGACCCAGGGGGTTTCAGTGTCATTTTGTTTAATCATGTTTCTTTACACATATTTGAACCTTACATATAGAATGTACGTAGTAGCTAAGCCTTAATAAAGGACCACATTCAGCCAATGGGTTTCATTTCTGTCATTTCAATCTTGTTCTTTAATTTCCAGCTCCGCTATTCAGTGTTACAAATGTTTTGTAGTTATCGCCTTGTTCTCTCAAAGCATCAGAAATTTTCTCATGATTCTTTATGTTACCCAAAATGTCCTAGAAAGGTCTGTCGTCTCTCAGAAACAGGTGTGAGTGTGAAAATCACGTCCACCTGGTTATGTGTGAGCATTTTAATAATAATATTAAATGGTGCTTCTTTTTTCTGAAATAGCCTCTTTATATTCTTGTTAAAAAAGCTGATAATAGCTTTTTAAGGAAGCCTGTGTAACCAAAGAAAAAAATGTTTCACAATTTCCACCATTACACAATAGCAGTTGGATAAAGTGATTTTCAACCTTTATGGGTATTACTTGGGATTTCTATTTTAAGTGTGATTCAAAAATCCCATTTGTCTTGACTGCACAGTCACCAGTGTTGTATTTTCATCAGCCGAGGCTGGTGTCTTGTGAAGTACGTGAATGATGAAAAATGGGGTTTATGCCCACAGCCACAAACAAACATGCACAGAAATAAAAGGCTGAAATTTCAGGTACTATTTCTTCTGCATCAAACTATGTGGCATCTGCCATTTACTGAAATTGCTGTTTTCTGCTTCTGAAATTGCATTTCTTGGAACACCTTTTCTGAGGTTGTGTGAGCTCTCAGTCTCACATTTACAGGTGTACCACGTGTGTAGAGGAAAGGAGATGGAAACTTACTTACATTGTTAAACCTAAAAGAAGCTGGTTACAGCCTGAAAGAAGACATCTCAGGGGAAACACTGGAAGGGGAATGGGATCCTAAATTTTCCACCACTCTCATAAATGGATTAAAAAGGTAGTGCTCAAAGTCATGAAAGCAGATGGCAACATGTCCAAAGAAAGTAACCAGAACAGTCAATGGTGTTCGTGGCTGGTGGCCCTTCCAGTTCCTACCAGCAGCTGCCTTAAATGGATGGTTGTACTGTCAAGGGTACTAACAATGAAGGAGGCTGACATTACTGCAGGCTGACATAACCCCCTACCCAGATTCCCTCTGCCACACTGCCATCCCAGGTAGCTGAGGGGGTTGCAGACTTAGATTGTAGGCTGCTAAAATGAGTAAGAGAAAAGAGAAAAAATATAAAGGCATATGCTCTCCAATAGGTATATGCCTGTAGCAGGAGTGTAAATGCATTTCTGTCACTGGAAATTCCTTACAAGCATTTTGTAAAGGTTGGTTATTGAAGATTTTACTTTTTTCAAATCACTGCAGAAGGAAGGTCCTTAGTAACATTTACCACCTGTGCACAGCTTCTGTTTTAAAGAGTAAAAACACCCCCAAAACTAAACCAAATGTGGGGTCAGGACAACAAAACTTACTATTTTTATTAAAATGTTTAGTTTTCACTAAAAAAAAAAACAACCAACCTGTAACTATTTGCCAAATTTGCCATAAACTCTTGCTGAACGTTTACCCTACCTGTATGCTTTAGCAGTTTAAAAAACCGTTTCAAATTTGTTGTTCTTTATTTTAGATGGAGAGTTTCCTAAAGGGAGAAGTATTTTTTCCTTTGTTGAGGTGCTGTTTCATTCCTCTTGAAAAACAGATTTACCCTACCTCTCATATCCTCAAGATGTCCACTTTGACTGCTGCCTACATTACTCTCATGCTCTTTTGTTTAGTACCTCAGGATGCTGGAGTGCCAGCACGGATTATTGCTGGTTTTTGTTTAAAGGTGCGCTCTTCGGAGGATGTAGTCACCATCAGCATAACCAAACCACATTGGTGCATAAGGTTAGTGCACTGTAGGTGAGCCTCTGTTATTCTTCATAGCCTGCTTAAAGACCATCTGGTTGCAAGACAGTGCAATAAATGTTTAAACAGCCTGACGGAGGCATGCTTTGGTTTTCATATGTTGTACACAAACGTCTTCGTTTTCAAGTTTCAGTGCAATGCAGACATTTTGTTATTGTTTTTAAACAATATAATTTAACTGTAATAGTTGCTGACAGGGAGAGGAAATCTGGGCCTTTGATATTTGGGTGCGTTGTGGTTTAACCCTAGCTGACAGCTAAGCCCAGCATAGCCATTTGCTCTCTCTCAGCTGATGGAAGGAAAGAATCAGAAGGGCAAAACTGAGAAAATTCGTGGGTTGAAATAGAGATAGCTTAATAGGTAAAGCAAAAGCTGTGCATGTGAGCAACAAGGAATTCGCCACTTCCCATCAGCAGGCAGGTTCAGCCATCTTCAGGACAGCAGGGCTCTATCACATACAATGGTGACTTTGGAAGACAAATACCATCACTTTGAACATTCCACTTTCCTTCTTCTTCCCCCAGCTGTATATGCTGAGCATGACACCACATGGTCTTGAATATCCCTCTGGTCAGTTGGGGTCAGCTGTCCTGGCTGTGTCCCCTCCCAACCTCTTGTGCACCCCCAGCCTGCTTGCTGGTGGGGTGAGAAGCCCTGACTGTGTGCAAGCACTGCTCAGCAGTAACTGAAACATGCCTGTGTTACCGACACCGTTTCCAGCACAAATCCAAAATATAGCCCCATACTAGCTATTATGAAGAAAATTAACTGTTCCAGCTGAAACCAGCATGGGGCTGTTGCAGCTTTTAATGCCATGAGGCAAACCAAATAGTTGGTTTTCTTCTGGCACTCTGGAAGTGAGTTTGAAGATTTGGATACCGGGGGAGGGTATTTTCTTGCTTTTTTACCTCAGTTTTCAGAGCAAAGTTCTTTAATATTTCATTAGTGTTGGACTTTTCATTTCCAAACTCAGCAGCTCTTTAACAGTTCGACTACCCTACGAGAACTACATTTCTGATTTACAGCTGTTTTTTTCAGTGGCATTAATACCTCAACAGAGCCTAAGAAAGCTATCTGGCAAGGATGAGGCGCTATCTTTTTACCTGCTACTCTCGTATTGCAGACAGTTTATGATCTGTTTCAGGTCCCTTGAAAACGTAACGCTTTTGAGAAATGTTGAGATGGCTGTTCCTTTATCTTGTGCCACTTGCACAAATCACCTTCCATAAGTTAAAACTGGGGTCTGAGGAATCATAATTTAATCATTTCTCAAGCTGGCAATCTGCTTCAGCACGTCCTTCATATGGCTCTTACAGGAGCCTACAGACCTTCTCTGAATGACACATTAAAAAACAATAGATCCAGCAACGGAGCCTCTGGAGCTGCTGCAACTTTGAGGTCAATTAATTGTCACTTAGGATGATATATCTGAGCTTGCCATTAGTTTCTTAGCCTGCAAGGGGCTCAGGCGGGCATGCTTGCCTTGTACATGGCTTAACGGCCATAATGTCCTTGATGCTGAAGCAAAGCTGGAGGGCAGTGTCATGCCATCAGCTTTATAAGCAGAGTTTTTCATGGATTTCGAAGACCTTCACTCTTGTATCCTGATAGTGAAAGTCCTGTGCATGGAGCTGTTTGAGCAAGCAACAGTTTAGACAGGCAATGGGCTGCCAGCCATTAATCCAGGATTCCACTGAAGGCTGGGGATTTACTGGCTTTTTTCCTTAGCAAGTGTTTAGAAATTCAGAAAGCAAATATCCAGCCAAGTCTGTTCAAGGTAGGTTGTTCTTGGGGATTTCACGATACTGGTGAATGCCTGAAGATGGTTGAACATCTCTTCTTGTATGCACAGGGTCATACCTAAATAAGCTGAGGGTTTCTTCCGCAAGAAAAAAGAATTCAGGTTTATTAGTTCTATAGAGCAAATGGGTGAATCTGCACTGTTTCATAGCTTCTTTCCCTAGTTTGCTTTGAGTCCTGTCCTCAGATAGTGGCTGCTGCATATGTACCCTTCTTGCAAACTGCCTTTCTGAGTGACTCATCTGGCCCCTCTGAGAAAAGAGATAAGCATGATCTCAGAACCATGAACCCTCAAGGCTGTTGGCTACTGGCAGCTGTACTTATGGGGTCTGGCTCCATCCTGCCTGCGCTGTGCCATCACTTCTCCTCCCTGTGGATGCCTGACCTGCCCTGTACCTGGCTCCATACTGAGCCTCCCTGTCTTCTTGGTAGAATGCAGTGGGGGAAAAATGGACATTACTGTGATTTTGGAGCCGCCTATGCAGGACTTGGATCTGGGAAGATGGAGTACAGCATCCAGGCAGGAGTGTCTCCCGAAGGTTTATCCATTTTACTGCTAACTGTAGAAGGAGCCCCAGAGAAGAATTAGTTTTGCTTGTCTGTTTAATTTCTGGGCAATGCTGGTCCATTGATGTCTGAGTAACAGTTCTGGCATAGTTTCAGCAGCAACTTTGAGCTTTTCTTCAGAGGGCATATTTCGTTACATCAGCTTTTTAACCTCTGTATTTTCAGTACTTCTTATATCTTAATGTAACAGAGTATATATATTGAAGATAGAACCCTGAGTTTGATGGAATACAGAAAAATGGAGAAGTATTTAATAGCCATCTGCCTCCTGGAAGTAAATCAGCTATTTTTAGCAGTGTTTTGGAGTACATGTTGAATATGTAATACAGAAGAAGGTTGCAATGGTGATTCACTGAAGTATGACTTACAATAGACATTGTAGAGGAATTTACAGCTCGTTGCCTGTGGCTTTGCCGTGGTGACTGCTGCAGCCTGTGGCAGCCCAGGGAGGCTGTTGGGGACTAGCAGGAGCAGATCAGCCATCCTTTGGGGTTGGTTTCCCCTCCTTGCCCCCTCCTCAGAGGCCAGCAGCTCAGCCAGCAATCCCTGCCACAGAAATATTTCCAGACTGTTCTTCAAAATGAATGCTGACAGTTTGCCCTAGCACTCTTGTCTACTTTCTATGCTACGCTCTAGGAACACGCTTGGTTTCTGGGCGGATGAGGCAGCGGGTGGAGAGAGAAGGAGGAAGGAGTATTTGCAGCAACTGTTGCTGGTATGGCTTCAGAGGCAGGTTAGCCTGGGAAGAGCCAGAAAGCAAGAGTATTTGTCTTCTGCTTCACCAGCCAGTGAGTGAGCGGCTCATGGTGGAGCTCTGCCAGATGCATCTAGTTTTTTCTGTCAAGGAAACAGCCACCAGTCCCTTGTCACCACCTTGTGACACCAGGCAGGAGGTCATGCCTGTATCCCACAGCCAATAGCAGATAACAGTCTCTGGCTATGAGATTTGTCCAGGTTGCACAGTGGAACTAATGACGGATGGTAATGCTGTCAATATTGATGCAAAATGATTTTTTGAGACATTTGGCAAGAGCTAAGTGCCATTCCAGAAGTGTGTATCAAAATGAAAGATGAGAACCCTTTTGTTTAAAATAAATAAATAAATAAAAATGTGGTAAAACAGAGCCCTTGGAGTTCTCTGAATTATTTTGCAATGTAACACATATCAAATATTTATCAGATTATTTTCTAAATTCAAGTGGAAGTTGTGAATCCTTCTGATTATCCTGAAACTGCGTGTATGACAAATAAACACTTTATCCAAAAGCTTCACTTGACCATACTGTTAGTACTGTAGTCTGTTTGCAGTGCTAACAAAACCATCCCATTCACTAATTCTGTCTTTTGTCTGCTGCCATTTCGCAGTGTGGCAGCTCAGTTTGAGAGGGGAGCATAAGTGCAGATAACTCAAGTCTGCAGCAAAGACAGAGCAGCATGAAGCCAAATCCAGGTTAGAGCTGTGCAAAAATTTTATTGTCCCACTGGCTTGTTATTCTCCAGAACTGCAGTTTCAGGGCATGTGAATCTGCTTGCTCAATCATTTTGGCTAAATATGGAACAAAAGTAATAACTTTGCACCGTTTGAAATATTTCGTTTTGGCATTTCCAAAACAAAACCAAGTTAACTTCTTATTTTGAAAATGTCATTCCAAATTTCATTCAATATGAGAAGGAACAGAAGATGTAAACTGAAGCAAAGCTTTTTGTTAAACCTCCACATAAATTACTGTAGCTGGAAGACACCCATCCTTGTTCCCTGATTGGGTTAGCCTCTTGAAGGGTGTGTGGCTCTTCACTGTAGTTATGATCACTGTGAAGCATCTGATGGCAGCATGTTGCTGGTGAGGTTGTGCTGCTGCTACAACTGCTCCCTAGTGAACCCTTGGGGCAGGTATCGCCTGTGGACTGTAGGGAAGGATCAAAGAAAACCTAAGCCACTGGGTGGACCAGAGCCCATGTTTTCACCTAGCACATTTAAGCAGAGGGAGCTTCCACTTTCTCCAGGAAACATTAAGTGTTAAGAATGCCCAGAAAACCAGGACTGACCTCTGTAAGTGAGGATGTGACCCAGATGCTCAAGAGGAGATGATTTGAAGAAGTTCCATCACAAAAGGTGCCCACGAGAAAAGGCCAGATTTATAAGTGCCCTCCACTTCCCAGAGCCAGGTTTGGCAGCTGGGAGTTGTATCTGGCGATGTCATCCATCTTCCCATGGCTTTTCTTCCTCATGGTATTGTAACCCTGCTGCTGCTGTAGCATTTGAGGTAAGAAACAAACCAGCCCAGCTGTCAGCCACCCAAGCCCTGTTCTTGGGCACTACTGCCTTTTCCAGGGAGTGGGATCTCTCTGAGTATGGTCATGTCCATTAATCACATTTTTAGAAGCTTGTCGTCTTTTGCTAATATCGTTCTTTCTGCAGATGTTTCTCCATGCTTTCCCACAGTGGGTTTCAGCCAGGCCACAGCTCAGCAAAGAGTCAGAAAATGTAGCTTTTGTCTCTCAGAAATTTCAGATGCAGGCAGACATGAGATGGGCAAACTTTCCTCATGCCACACCACAAGACAATTTTTGTGGTGTTTCCCCAAACACTGTAGTAATTCAAGGAAACAGATGGAAACTTCACTGCATGCAGAGTTTCTCCAGCTGAAGAAAGTGCCACTAGCCACTGAGCAGTCTCCCTTTGCTCTCAAGCTGCAAAGCAGGTACAAGTTCTGTTGCAACTACCCCTGCAGTTCTTTGCATTGGAATTAAGAGAATTTTCTAGGGAGCTTAAAATTTTTTCCCCCGTCTCTCTGTTAGGAATAATGGGAATACCATGGTATTCCCATGGTAACAGTTTCCCTTTCAGGAAGGAAGTAATGTTTTGATGGTAACTGCTATACAAGATGGAAACAAAACTGATCCAAATTCTATGATATTGAAATAAACTTACTAAATTATAGATGTCTTCTCTGGGATGCATTACGTAGTTATCTCTCCTCCACATATTGTGTCCTTTTATAGCTTTTTATAAAAGAAATGAAAAAAATGGAGTAAGTGGCCCAAACAGGAAAAAGAATAATAAATATAACAGTCGATAAAACAGGAAAAGGAATAATAAAACAGTCGATAATTTCCCAGCTACAGAAGGACAAGATTTAAGGACTCTGGAAAAGACACCAGAGGTTGATGCGAAGAAATTAAGAACTGCCCAACCTTGCTGTAATCCCTAGCTATTGTAAATCTTTTGCAGTTTGAGAAAATAGATGACAGAGTCTCTTCAAAGATAAGAAAAGCTTATCTGAAAACAAGAAACCTAGACAAATCCTGGACATTGTAGGTGTTTAATTCTTCTGGTACCAATTGAAAAAAATAACTGAGAAAAAAATGAAAGGAGTCTTATTCTGTGTGGAAATAATGCAGAACTCTTCTTACAAAATTTGAATAAAAATCATGCAGAGGCTATTGGAAACATTTGAGAAAGTAATAAAGCTGATATTATTAATGGTTCCTCACCATTCTGGCATAAACTTCCCATTCTTATTCAGACCTACTGAGCTATTTTACCAGCCGTAATTCTTCCCTCGCAGTTGTGGACATAGGATTATACACTTTGCAGCTGGAAGGACTGAAGAGTGGAGACGTGTTGATGTTGAATGACATAGTGACAGCTCTGGGAGTGTGTGAAGTCAGGCTCACAAAGTTGTGTTGTATTTTGATACAAGTGCCAAAGGGGCTCTCATAATGTATAAAAATGGAAGAGATACAGATGTTTTCATCATCAAAATCTTTGCTAGTAAGGAAGTATGAATAACAGAATAGTTATTTGGGGTTGTTTTGCCAATGACACCAAGCTGTGTGATGCGGTCAACATGCTGGAGGGAAGGGATGCCATCCAGAGGGACCTTGGCAAGCTTGAGAGATAGGCCACTGGAAACCTCATGAAGTTCCATGAGGCCAAGTGCAAGATCCTGCACAGGTGTCAAGGCAATGCTGGGATCGAGATCTCCCAGGGAAACCTTCTAGCAGCCTTCCAATAGCTAAAAGGGCCTACAAGAAATCTGGAGAAAGACTTTTCTACAAGTCAAGTCGCTGTGGGACTCCTGATAAGCAGCAAGGAACAGCGCTTACCTAGAAGTATGAAAAAGCATGCTAGCAGTTACTAGCTGGAAAATGCACTTTGAAATACTCAATGTCCATCTCATTGACAGATTATATGGAGGGGTCTTTTATCTCCTGGACTCACTGGACTAACATAGAAGAAAGCCGGAAAATAAGCCTTAGCTCTGAGGCCAAGTGGCGTGGATTGATTTGTACTCACACTGCTTATGGTGAGCTCCGTCCAGAACAAATTAGGTGCATCCACCCCACAATGTACTTAACCCCAAATCTCCTCTGGGCCCCATATGGTGCTCCAGTAGCCCTCAGAGTTTTTATCTGTTTTTCTATTCAAATTTTTTCACCATCTGTTGATGGGCTGGTTTTATTTCATGAAGCTGAAAATGTTACACAACCTGGGGCATGGCATAAAGCTGTAAGACCCAAATTGAGCATACAAAACCCATTGGGATAATGTTATAACATTGCATGCGATGGAGGGAGCCATACCTGTTGTCTTATCCATACTTTAGGGAGTGCAGTGGGGGGTGAGATATCCCCAGGAGGGTCCTGAGGCACTGGCTCAGAGAGAGCTGGCTGGAGCAAACCAAGCCAGAGCCACATGGAGCAAAAATTAAGCACTGGAGATGATCAAGGAAGGCTCTCTTTATTGACCACACTCTAGGTGTAACCAGAAAAAAGGGGAATAGATAGTAATTGAACATATGCAAGAAGGAAAGAACAGATGTCTTCAGCAGTTAATTTGCTTTTGTATTCACAGAAAAGGGAAAGAAATGTTCCTCATCAGAGGAGTTTGGGGTCACTCAGTGTTGGATTGGAAGAGTCTGGTATGAACAAGGAGTGATATGCTCCCACCCCAGCACCTTGCCAGCCCCTGCCTTGAGCCTCAGAGCGGAGCTGCAGCTAGTTTCATAGGGGAAGAGTGGGGCTGCCATCAGCTGAGGGCTTATTACAGCTCCCGGCTTGAGACCTGTGAAAACACATGTAGGCACTTGCACCTTGGATAGGCAGCAAGTGGGTACAAGGGGGGACCCTGGAGGTGCGGATGGGAAGCACAGGTCAGCCCATACCACCAGCACATGTCTCTGCCTCACCCTCTGCCTGCACTTACATGTACTTTGGGAAAGGAATGGCTAGAAAGCTGTTGTGTGCTTGACAGGAATTGTCCCAGTGGGCTGCTTCCAGGCAGCATGGAAAATGCCCTTAGGTGGGCAAGCGCTGAGGTCTGCACGCAGGTGTCTTGCCTTGCTGCCCTCCTGATTCTCACAGGACCTAAGTTATTCTTCAAGGATAAAGAAGTCACAAGATGTTAGAAATAACATTCCTGATGGAATGCCAATTATTTGTGCATTTCTATGAAGCTCTCAAATTTACACTTGCACTGGATTTGTCTGGGTACAATGAAATGCGAAGGTACAATATCCAATAATTTTCTTTCTTGTTGTTCACATAGATTGCTGTGAACTTCATGGTAGAGCCAACAGAAAAGCAAAAAGCCAGAAGAAAAGCAAAACCACTACCTTTAAAATTAAAGAAAAATAATGTTGATTTATAGGGATTAATAAATGAAGATAAATGTTCTTTAAGCAGATTTCTAGTGGGCAGATGGTAAGAGACAATTTTTGTCACTCAGGATGATAGTGGTTAATTGAACACAACAGGAAATAACAGATGCATTCATCAGTTAATTTGCTTTTCTATTCAAAGACAAGAAAATGATAGTGACTTTAAGTAGGAGTTGTGTCTGTGGTACAATAGGAAAGGACTTACTCTGGAGGCAGCAAGAATAAGAGGAGGTACCAAAGACATCTCTAAGAGGGTGACAGAAAGCACTAACCAGCTACGTCTGCTGAAGTTTTCCATTTTTGTTGTTCTGTCATGGAGAGTCAAATCTCTGTTTATGCAAGAGGATGAAATGTGTTTGTTAATTACATTTGAATAAGATAACAAACTGTGATCTCAAAGCCATCTGTAAATGTAAAACCAGGTGGCTGAGCAGCAGAATGAAGATTGCAAGTAGAATATCATAAAAATTTGGGGTGCAAGAACCACTTGTACATCTGGTCTGTTTATGAAAAAATGCAGTAAATGGTTTCTATATTTGTAGGCTTCACCTTGAGCGCAGTATTGCTGGAAATACCCCTCTGGTCTTTGGCCAGTCTTTCTATTGAGAAAAGAAAACTTCTTTGCAGGCTGTGCAGTGAGTGAATTCCCCCTGAAATGAGCTTTCTTTAGTATAACCAGCTATGTAATTACCCTGATGTGATCTCTCATGCTTCACCAAAGGTGCCACTTGAGCCCCCTGTGTTTAGCATACCTGTCATTCCCTCTGTTGTGGAGGCTGTTAGTGTCACCTATGCACAAGTGCGGCAGGAGATGAGACCTTCACACAATCAGCTGTGAGGCTCATGAGAAAGGATGCTTCATACGTTTCTGGTTTCTTCCTCTGACCTAGATTTTAGGCTCTACCACCCCCTCCCCTTTGGTTTTGACTTGTTTTAGTTATTCCTGGAAATATGCTGTGATGGTCTGCATTATGGAGGAATACTTGTCCTTCCAAATCTGAAGCCGAAACTCATTTTCTGCATTGAGCGTGTCTCTATCCTTCTCTCTGCTTAAAGGCACCAAAATGAACTAATTAATGTGAGACTTCACACCCTGTTATTTTTCATAATACCAAACTAAATTTTTCTGCACCAAATTGTATGGAATGGGAAGAGTACTTAAGGAAGTTAAAAATATTTTGTTTTTTGGAAATGCTTGCATGCATTTTATATATATATATACACATATATGTATATATATGGATATTAAGTACAGATTCACTGAAAAATCCAAATATCCTGTCTCCAGATATTCTTAGTGGGCAGAAGCCATTTACATACATTTGCAGAACACGCATGTAATTTATATGTAAGTGTTTAAGGCATGAATATGTAAAGTATCAGAATGCATCCAAACTAAATGTGTACATGTTTTGTTTGTGAATATAATGTGCACATCTGCTAAAGGGCTTACCTTCATTAAGTGGAGTGTGTTACTGCAAACCTTTCCTCAGGGTTATTACTTTAACTGTTGAACAGGTAAAACAATGTAAAATTGGGTTGCAGGTTACTTAGAGCAGATTAAGGTAGAATTTGGTGCCATTTAATATAACTTCTTGGTTCTGTAAACCAAAAAATGTTCCTCTACAGCATTTCAACACATGCTTTGGAAAATGTGTCTGCCTACATAAATGCTGAGAGGCAAAGATGTCCAAACATAACTTGCAAGAATCTTACTCTGTGTGTTGCAGGCAACTGCAGAGCTTGTATTATTGCAGCCCCCCTCTGAAATGAGGAGCATTTAAGACTGTATGGTTGATGTTAAATAAACTGTGCTGGAAAGCAACTTTTAGAGCCATCTCTGGAGATTGATATGGAGGAGTTGTAGCTCTCTTGGCAACTTCAGGTTGCTTCTAGTGCAGCATTCACTGTGCTCTTAAGCGCAGTAGGAGCTGGTACCATAGGATCATGTACATAGGTTTGCTCTGTGTCAAAAGCAACCAAAAAATTGGAGTTAATTACATCACCACATGAAAGGGTTACAGAATAAGCATGAAGGTCTCTGATGGAGTAAAACCTACATTGAGGGGATTTGATTTCAGCCTCATTTTGGAAAGTTTAGGCTTTCCAACATTTGTCATACTTTCTTGGAATTATATAAGGTGTTTTTCCCTTCTGAAATGTCTGAATTAATTGATCAACCCAAATTTCAGTTTAATTAAGCTTTTGCCTGTGACTTGTTCTTTGATGTGTGTAAATATATTCCGTATAACAGCTGATTTTTTTCTCATGCTCATTTTGAAGTCCTTTAAAAGTGAGATGGGGATGCTTCTAATTGAAGTGCTGGCTTCTGTATCTCCAAAGTACGGTGCTTCCTAATTATTTAGTACTTTCCTCTAGAGAACTATCAAAGTGACACTGAAATTTCAGAATACAGACTTTATAAAAAAATGTTGGAAAGCTATTTGCAAGATTTGTTAAGCAATTACAGCCCTTTAGAGTGATTCCTGAATTGGCCGTTACAGTATATGAAGCACACAATGAAGTTAAATTGTCATTATTAAAAATTAGCAAGTGAAAATGAGGCAGAAGCATCTATGTAGTGTTTCATTGCTGCAGACTCAGAATCTGAAATGCCTGCCACATCTGCAGCTCATTGTGACCTGAAACGGGAGAGCGTCTGGTACATCTGTGAGAACAATGCCTAGTGACTGCTGGGGCAAGTGGACATCGCTTATGCAGGATGCCAGTAAGTCTTTATCCTTGATGTCACATCCCATGTTGCCTCCTGACAGCTGGCACGAGAGGTCAGCATCGCCTCTGTAGCACTTTGTCTTCATGTGCACTGAAAGCACTGAGAAGCCTCATTCATTTGGAGGAGGGCATTTTCACGGGTGGCTGGTTGTGTCGCCCACATGCTGCCTGTTGGACAAGGGTCTTGTTTCTGTGCTCGTGGCCAGTGGCTCCATGGCTGTCTGTAGCAGGGGCACATGCACAGGGCCACGTACCACCTAGCTTTGGAAAGGGTGAGTGCAGCAGGTCATTGAGACCCCTTTTCCTGGGGCTTCCTCCCAGTGCCACAGACATGGTGGAGATGGGAACTTCCACCAATATGGGTATTGCTCTTCATCAAATGTGGATGATGGGGTTTGGGGGATTCGAGTACCAGAACTCAGTGGAAAGTCCACAGGAACAGAAGGAGGTACATCTTTCTCATGCGAGCATATATGCCCCCCTCCTCCTGCTTCCAACCCTGGAACATACAAAAATTAGGAAGATCTTAGGTTTAGCACCCAGAAAGAGTGCATTTTCCCCAGCCTTGCTTTCAAGAGTAGAAGAATCATTTTAACAAGGCTTTTAACAAAAACAAAGCAAACCACTCTGTTGGTGTAAGCCAAACACACAGCACGAGGTGCTGAAGCCCAACCAGTTAAAGTTTGGCAAAGCTGTAAGCAACTGAAAGCGGGTGGGAGGCAGCACCTGGCGCCTCTCTTCTGCCAGCTCCTGCAGCCGAGGCGGTGCTTGCAAGACATGTAGCACTGCTGTGAAAGTTTCTGCTCGCCTGGGACACAAAACCCAGACATCATCTCTCTCATTTAGCATGTGCCACATTTGAAAGGGCTCTCTATAGGATGGAGGTGTTTGCTTCAACCTGTTGCTTGCCAGAGTAGTTTAGGACCCTGCAGTATGGGTGGGGTCAAACTGAACTCACCTCCCTTCATCCACGTGCATATGAACAGGAAAATAGTGGCTGAACAGAAGACTAACACCTTGGCTTGAGGAGTTTGCCTCGGCATGTCTAGAGAGGTGGAGGTGGAGGGAAGGAGGTGGCTGATGTTTTGCAGGGATGGTGTTGGGCAGAAAGCAGGCGGCCCGGTTTACAGCCACTCACTTCTAGCAAGCACAATGCATACAATTACTGAAGTAAGAGATGTCAGTGAACGAATGCATTTGGCAAACTACTTGTGCTTAATCTATGCCGATTTGTGAAGTCTCCAGCGGTTTTCTTTGTCCCTTGGGAAAAAAGGAGGGGGGGGGGGAGAGAAAAAGTGTCCGGTTGCCATAGCAACAGAGCAAGGCTGAGGAGAGACCAGACTTGTCATATTTTCATGTTTGATGCTCTCTATAAAATGATGTCAGTAATTACACATGTAGTGATTTGCTGTGCGATAGAGCAGCTTCTTTTCAGGGTGCTGCGTGTCACACAACGTTATGCTGAGCCCCTTTTAGAGCAGGGACACAAGCATATTGACATTTTGGTAGGAATACTGCTGGAGAAATTGCAGCAGTGGGAAGGAAAGAGGGCGTGACAGCAGCCCGGCTCTCCTTTCAGAAACAGAATGAGAATCAATTAACAAGTTGCCAGTGGAAACCTGGCTATAATTATAGCTCTATTATGCTGGCCGTGTTGCTTTCCCATGGAAAATACAGTTTTTAATTAACTTGTGGATTTGGCACCAACACCTACGCGCTCCCTCTTAGGAATGAAGTTGGTGTTTCCCTGCCTGGGACTGGCACATTATAATAAGTAAAGGTGCTGGTAGCACCTGCAGACCTGCCCCTGAGCAGGGTGTTGTGGCCTGGCTCTTCTCAGGCCAGAAGGGAATCAGGTGTAGCTCTTCTCCATGCATTGTATTTTACAGATAAGAATGCAAAACTATGCATGTTTTCCTTATTGGACATGTTATGCTTCCTAAAAGGTTCCTGAACGGGCAGATCAGCTGCAGAGGTGGAGGGACGGATGGATGGGAGAGCCTGTGTTTCTGGGGGAGGTGTGGGGTGGAGGTAGTTCTCTCGAGGTGCCCAGAGGCTTTGTCCTCCATGCAGTCCACAAGGCTTTTGTTACATCCTTCAGGAGCTGGAAAGGGATGGAGTACAAAGTCCAGTCAATGTCCTGAGCATGATGGGGAAGAACTGATTCTGCATCATCAGGAGCAGGGACGGAGGTAGGCTCTGCCACCTAGACCTTGCCAAGATGCCCACGTGTTAAGCCTTTTTGGGTTTTTCCTTCTTCCAGCTCTTTGTCTGCCACTTTTCTCAAAGGCAATCCTGAACTACTTGAGGGAAATAAGAGTATTTCAGATGTGGCAAGCATACTGCTTTTAAAATGCAAATGTGCTATAGATGCATACACCAGGCTCTGTGTTGCTTTTCTTCTGGCATCATTGCCTTGAGAGTAGCTCAGTTTTTGAGTGTAATGCGAAACTACAGGGGTTTCCCTACATAAATACATTTTACTGAGTAGCTTGTTTCTAACGGTGACCTGTGTAGGGTGCTCTGGGGAAAAGTGTAAAATGGAGGCTGTTTTTAAAGCAGTCTTTCCCAGTGGTATATTCTGGGGGTTTCCTGAACTAGGTGTCATGCATAGTTTGATGTTCAGTAATGGATTTCAATCTGAGAAACTTTTTAACTTCCCTTTTTGAGCTCACATACATTTCTGGCCTCTACCACATCCTATAGCAGTCAGATTCCCAATTATAATTATGTTTTCTGTGAAATGATAATCCTCTGATTTATTTCAGGGCTGTCGATTGCTAATTTTTCACTGAATGGACCATAGTTTTTGTGAAATAAGAAACTGAATACTCAGTAGATACTCAGCTTCTTGCAGTGCATGATTTTACCCACCTCCCTAGTCCTCTTTCTTTATGCTGCCCAGGCTGATTCTGTTAGTTGTCTTCTCACGTGGAAGGCTCTCCAAGTCCCAGCCTGTCCTTCTTCTCAGCCCTTGTCATGGAACCCTTAGATTGCATATAAGTCAAGTCAGAGGAAACAGGTTTATCTGCGTAAATGCAGTTTGAAACAGTGAGTTAGGAGTTAAAAGAAGGATAATAAATGATACTCTAAAAATAGTTGCTGAAACATTTCCTCAATTTTCTTTGTGTGGTCAGTACACTACAATAATGTGACAATTGTAGCAATCCAATGGCTATAAAAAGACGATGGGTAACTTAGTATGTGATGCATGTTTCTCCACCTGGAGTGCATTGTTTGCTTCATTTAACATGTTCTCACCATGCGTCTTTGAGTTGTTGGTGTTACTGTGTCATATCTCTGTGAAAGAGATTACACCATTAGTAAACAACGCGAAAGCTGAGCTGTGACCACGCAGACAGCTAGGAGGGGATCCCTATATGGTTCAGGTTTGGTGTTTTTTTCCCTTTTGTAATAATAATCAGAAAGAAAATAAAATGTAAATCTGCAAAATGATTGTTCTAGGCAGGCAAAAGTTGTACCATGGCTATGGGATTCCCCGAAACACCCACAAGCCTTGAGCCCTGAATGAGCAGTGAGGGCAGTCTGAGGATGGAAATGGCCTCATACACTGGCCTACCCAACCTCCTGGTGGTGGATCAGGTGGGCAGTTAGACCAGCCCAAGTATAAAATACAGTAGGATGAAACAATGCAAATTTATTTTCCCTTCTTCAGAACATACCTGGAAGAAGTCTTTGCAAGGTGAACCTCAGCTGCACCAGACCACAGCATTTAATTCCAGCAAAGCTTTGAGATTTGCTGTTTACAGACTGAGTGTGCTCTTGGTGGCTTGTTGATCAGCCAGGGAAGGAGCAGAGCACAGACTACTTTTGCTGGGACTCCATGTGTGATCACAGGACATCGCTGAGAGTGTGAAGTGACAATTTCAGGTGTTACTTCTTCTGAATTCCTATTAATAGTTGGAGCTGCCCTGAGGGATGCCCCACTTACCCAGGAAAATAGTCTTGGAATGAAAAAGTGTTGATTTTTTTTTTTTCCTTTTGTATTTTCATCTTAATATCTGGAAACAGCAAGGAAAACTCACACTTAACAAGCAGCCAACAGCCTATGGACTGCATTTTGGTGAGCCACCTGGCGTGCTGTATTTATGATGCTTTTAGCTTTGCTGATTTTTGCTGTCACAGAAAGCAGAGGTGCTGGCAGAGCCTGGAGGTGGTTTGCAAGCAGCAGGGTTCGGATGCTTGGCCTCAGCAGCTCCCCAGGTTTTGCTGGGCCTGGCAAAACTCATGAGAGTGATAGCAGTGTGCTGCTGAAGCTCTGTTTTCTTAAGGCATGCCACAGCCCTCATGCTGTTTTGATGGGAATGAAGGTTTGTGTGGATGAAGTCGCTGTGTGGCCTGGAGCAATTGGTCGGTTTTTCATTCGCAGCATGAACAGAAATTAAAAGCAAAACCCAGAACTGTTCCTGGTTCCGTTCACTGTGTTGGAGTTAATGCAGTGAAACAGAACAAAATAGAGAGCTTTTTCAGCAACTGTTTTCCACCTGATGGAAACACTTGAGTTATTTTAAGTCAAGGAAATCCTGTGTTTCCTCAGCAGCTGTTGCAGTAAAGATGACTGGTCATTTTGCATGTATATTTATATTGCTGGAGGCTCTTTTTCATTTTATTACTGAACAGCCCTTTACAAATAACAGGTCTTTACCTGGTTAAGTGGCTGGACATTTGGCATAATGTTTCCTGAAATCTCACATGAAAAGATATTTGTGTGGGATGGGCATGACTATTATTACATGGATAGGAAATTTACTGAAACAGCATAAACAGTGACTAGAAATGGCAGCATATGGGCTGTAAGAGAGGTGACTGGGATTACAACAACGTTTGATGTTAGGCACATTTTGGTAAAAGACAGAGGCAATCTGAAAGTAAACCACACATCCCTACTCTGACAGAAGGTACTGAATGAGGTGATCACAAATACACCAGCAATGCTAAATTCTTTTGCCAGAATACAGAAAAGTGGGGTAGGGCCTGGAAAACACAGGGACAACTCATATAAGGGAAATAATATGAAGGAAAATGAGAAGTGAGGAAGATAGGAAAAAAGAGAGTGAGAGCTGGAAGAATTAGATAACCTTGTGATTTTGCACTTATAAGTTGCAAAATCTTCTCTCTGGAGGATGTATGTGTATGGCACCAGACTTCTTATTCTCACACAGGGTTGAGAGGGGCATTTGGCATGAGAGGCACACCACCTGCATCAAGCATCAGTGAAGAAACTGGTCGTCTGTTCTGGCTGTAAGGTGTTTTCTGTATTTGCTCTTTAAATTCTGCTGGTTACAAAAAGAAGGGAGGAGTGGACCCTGTCTTTTGGGCAGCATGTGTTTTAAACCAGAATGGCGCTGAGA
The DNA here is from genome assembly GCA_009867235.2 of Psittacus erithacus. Taxonomy (NCBI): domain Eukaryota; kingdom Metazoa; phylum Chordata; class Aves; order Psittaciformes; family Psittacidae; genus Psittacus; species Psittacus erithacus. The sequence goes on from WYDI02025965.1 coordinate 53,194, forward strand.
GAGTTTGTGTATGTTTCTGACATTAAACGAGGCCATTAATTTTGAGCTTCTAGTTGGGACCTTTTGTTAAAGTTGAAACACTCAGTGCTCCAGTCCTTGCAGCCACTGTGCTGTACGGTTATGAACAAAGCCTGTGCTTTGCACTGTCCTTCTTCTGAACTTTTGACTCCAGATAACTGAATTTCAGGACACGACTTGTGCTTGTTATTATGTTTACTGTGGGCCAAATGATACCTTTTGTGCTGGCATTGATTTTCAAAGTTTAACAGTATTATTATTATTCTGCTTTATGTATCTTGCTTGAGTGGTTTCTACCCTCCTAAGTGACCCTTTTCTGAGAGTTTTGGAGACTGAGCAGGTAGCCTGCCACCTTTGTGCTTCCATTTAAGAACAAAAGAGAATCAACTAGTAAGGTACATACTAATTATTCAGATAGCTTTGTGATTCATCCTGGCTGTCCTCATATGACAGACCTACTTTTCCATGGTTTTGTTTTTATTATTTTTTTACAGTCAACGACAAAAAGTCACATTCTATTGTGGTTCTTTGCATGAGGTTTCTGGCTCTTGGTTTCCAATTGACAGTATCAAGCATTACAATGATGAATAAGAAAGCTACTTGATTTCAGTGTGTCAGCTTTTCAGCTATTCCCTGCCTGTTTAGTATTTTAATGAACCTCGATAGGATAAATGCCTGTTGGATCATCATGATACAAGGTGCATGAACTCTGTGTGCAGTAAGGTACGGTATAATTATTTTTCAGTCGTGTTATGAGATGGATTTTGTACCTTCAATTGGGATACAGAAGAAGCTGTATTACTTTTGTGAACAGCTGGGATTAGAGATCTTGTGGCTGTGTTCTCTGGGAAGTCACAGCAACAATCTACTATGGAGAAGAGAGCTGGTGAAAAAGGGGTATTTTAGGAAACAGGAGAGATGAACCCCAGGAGATAAGGCATCTAGTCGCTAAAGCTGTGTTCAGCTTGTTTTCAATTGTTTTCCCGATGTTTTCCAGTCTTTCAGGAGAAGGCTGGGTAATATGTCTGCCTGGACACACAGATGTGTACAAATATCCTGTACTGAAATATGTCAGCCTAATTCCATTCTTGCAATTCAGTATTTTCAGGGGAGGGGCTAATGTTCTCACTCCGCCTGTCTTCCAACTTTTCTCTCTTGTTTGAAATAGCACTTCTCAAATAATATTAATGTCAAAATTGGGGCATTCTGTTGCACACACATGCGTAGTACTGTTAGCTGACTCTTGTATAAATCTAGCTTTAGGTAAACGTATAGGAATCCCTGGAAAACACTGTACTGTAACAGTGGAGTGCTGTAGAGGGCCATGAAGGTTCTTCAGGACTGTGCAAACTAGAGTAGGGACATTGTGTTAGACTGAGGACAGAGCTGTCTTGCACAGTATGTTATCAGAAAAAAATTGTTCCCAAATACCTAACCCTCAGAGACAGAGATCTGGTAGTTTGCTGTGCAGAGAGGTACTTTATACGCATTTCTCTCAAAAATCTGGCTTGGTGTCAAAATAACTTCCTGCTTTTTTGTAGTAGGAGATCAAACAGGTGTAGCACAAGTCTGTGACAATCTCTCAGAGGCTTTTCCCTAAGAAAGATTTTGCTCCCCAAAGGTTAATAGTTACACTGGGGCAAACTTGGAGGTTCTCATAGCCCTTTCTCTGCTCAAGCAATGCTGGCAGACAGGAGCCCCTTGACCTCCGGTGTGGTTCTGGTTCTAAACAACAACTGGCTGTGCTGCAGAGAGCAGGTTTTAAATATTTCATGTAAGCAGTCAGCAGCTGAAAGACGTGCTTCTATTTGCTGTATCCCAAAATGAAAGAGAAGTTGATTTTGTGTCCTCATTTTTGTTTTCCTTTCCACAGTGGTGGATTTGTGTTTTGTCCACAGGGCAAGACTGTGGTTCTTGGCAGGCTGCTTGGCCATTTTTCTACTGAGCTTTTATCAGAGCATCTTAGTCTAAGTTATACATGAAATAATGCAGAAAGGCTCAATAAAGAAAAACCTGTACTACAGCCTTGCTGTCTTTAATTAGTGTTATGTGCGGGTGCATGTAAGTGAGGTGATGGGCGAGTGGTGGATGCAGCATATTTCATTTTGATGCTGTATTGCTTTTTTGCTCTGCGGTGACAATAATAAATTGATGCAGGCAAGCATTTTAGATTTCATTACCACCTGAAACACCTTTACTTTTTGGCTTGCCCTAATTCATTTATGAGGCATCATCATGCTCACATTAGAAAGAGACTAAGCTGTATGTTGCTGCTGAGAATTATTGGATTATTCAATTACTGTTAATGGTGCTCAAGGAATATAAAATATTCAAGAAATACTCAAGGAAAGATCCCCAGATAACTTAACTACATAAAGGTTACGTGTTTAGGGATTAATACTGTCCAAACATAAGGCCGGGGGGTTGAGGGTAAGAGGCAGCCACATGAGTGTACAACATTGTGGCTGGCATTACTGGAAGTGATTAACACTCTCCTGGCCTCTCTCATAAACTGGAAGCATGACTTAACAGAGGGAGGGAAAGTAGTCCATGAGGCTTTCCAGCCTGCAGTCCCCCCAGCTCACAGTGGGTGCTGACTGGTGCAGGGTGGCATTCTCAGCAGCCAGGCCTGGGGACCAGGAAAAGTCTCTTACCTGCTATCTTTGCCACCTGCCACCTCTGGGAAGCAGAAGACAAATGGCACATAGCTGAGCCAGATACCTTCTGTGTGCTTCTCTCTAGAAAATTAACCTTTTGTTTTTTCAGCTGAAGTACTTCAGGCAGGAGATAAGTCATATTTTCCATGCCAAACTGAGCTCTAGGTTACCTGAAGTAGAATATCAAAATTATTTAAATTACCAGTCCTGCATTGGCAACAAGTATGTCATTAGGCTGTTTTGTTCATGTGAAAGTTAGAGTCACTGGTTTGAACCAAACACAGTGTTACCAGGGTTAAAGCTCTGCTCACATTTCAGTCTTTGGCCATCTTTCTCCCAGAAAACTGTGTTTGTTTTATTTTAACCATAGCTTCTTCATGGTAATAAACATTTTGATTTGGTGAAGAATTTTACATAACAGAGAATTATTTGGATGGTGAAAATTTACCTTCTGTTGTCTGCTAGACTGTACAGAAGAAGTCATTCTACAACTACAGCAAACGAAAGGAAGAATTCATTAATTTTAACGATAATGTTGCTGTTTTACTCCAAGCTTAAGTGAATATAAATGTAACTTATTGAAGAGTCTCTGGCAAAAACCATCTGTGCAGGTTTTTCTAATCACATCTGTCCTTAAACTAGCTGTGCATTTTAAGAGGAAGAAGAAGCAGCAGCAGCAGCAGCCGACCTTCAGCTGACTCCCAGCAGCATTTTCCCTTGCAGCGTCAGCAGCAAGGAGCAGCCAGTAGCTCTGCTGTGGTTGTTTGGGATGGTGGTAGCACGTCACAACTTTTCTTTTCACACTAATATGGCTTGCCATGTTTGTTATCTATGGGTGGCTTAGCAGGAGGGTTAGGATTCGGTGCTTTGAGTAGAGAAATCGTAAGTGAGATGAGCTAATTCTCTGTAAGGCTGGTTATCCCTCTGCTGTTATTTGCAGTACTGTGGTTAATAGGGCAACAGTACTCCAAGAAGCTGAAAGAACAGAACAAAACCCCCATTGTCTCTGTAGTGATGAAGATAACTAAAAGAGAGCAGGGTTGAAAGGCTCCAGATGATGTAAATCATTATCTCCAGGCTTTTCTTACACCTTAGACCTTTTTTCCCAGATGAAGTTGACAAGTATTTCTGCTCTGTAAATTTGGTTTGCAGCTCAATGATGTTTTTTTCGTTCACTGAGGGGCACAGAATGTTCTTGTCACGGTCACTGATTTTCCAGAAATCTTAACAATTTGCAGACATCTAAACTCATTTAGATACACAGAAGGAAAAAGCTGCTTTCATCTTGCTTCTTTATTTGTGATGGAGCTATGTTTTTGTTAAAAAAAGTAAAAATAAATGCACCCAGGGAACAGATCCTTAGGGAAATCACCAGAAACAGTTGCATGTTGCATTTATAGATCCAAACATATTATCCTTGGCCCTACTTGGAATGCTTCAGTGGGTTCCGTACATGAGTATCTCCAAAGATATCATACCATACTGGTGAAGTTGAAGTCATATGGAAAATTGACTGGTGTAATTATTCATTAAAAATTGTTAAAGCTGCTGTGAGCATTGAATCCCAACTCATGCTAGCAGCTGCAAGATAAAGCAGGAGACACTGTAGTTTTGAGAAATACTGTCTAAGTGGCGTTTGTTTGACTGAGAATAAAATAAGTCAAAGTTGTTGTCAGCATCTTCTGAAGGATCTTGAGGCAAGACTACTGTTATTTATTTTTTATAATTATTACTAAACTTGACCCAGATGGGCAGATATCATTAAATACATTTTTAATGTTGCTCCCACCCACAGGTACTTCAAAGCCAAGGTTAGAGGCCACCAGATAGCTGATTATTTCATCTCCCACCCCACCGCACACCGTGGTGTATTAGAGCGGCACTAATGTTTGTTGCTAAGATTAGTAGCAAGCCATTTTTAATCTTAACTTGCAGTTGGACATGTCTGACCTATAAAGGGTAGGTGATGAGAAGTAATGTTAGATTTAGTGGCTTTCCTCTGCAAGAGTGGAGATGATTGTCAATTTTGTGGCATTTCAAAACCGTTTCTTCTCTACTGGGAGCAATGACTGAAGGCAGCAACTAAAGTCTAGAAAAAACTAAACTGGCTTGCAAATACTTGTCAACAACCAAGCAGTTTCCAGACTTACAAGTGAGCACATTAAGGGAGGAGGTAGTCCACTTTCCCCACTACAAGGATGTGGAGAATCTCTGAAGAATGAGTTTTTTTCTAGTTTTCTTTCATACCACTACTAGTTTTTTTTTCCAAATGATGACACAAAAGAGCATGTTTGAAGCCAATGAGAACTTTTGATGAACACTTTCTTTTGTCTTCTGTGTCCATAACTTCTGAACTCCTGGCTGTAGCATCTGAGATGTAAGCAAAAGTGTAGAGGGTGTATGTTGACATGATCAGTTAGCAGAAGTCCTCCCTCTTCAAACTAGTAATTACATTAGATACTGGTTTTCATGTTCATTTTGCAAAACATTGCTATTATAATCCTACTATCTTGCTTCTTTTCCAAAAAATCTCAGTGTGGAATGCTTGATAAAATTTAATCCTATTACCTATTTAATGGCATCACTTGAGAGTATGGGAATGGTTGTCAGTGTGCTACTAAGACTGAATAGTTTGTCAATAATGTATCAGCTCTTTAGCTCGGTCTCACAATAATCATGACCTTGTAATGCTCTGATTTTGGGGTAGCTTCAAGCTTCACAGCCCAGGCCTCTCCATACTGAGCTGTGTGTTAGTGCAGGTATACCTTCCACATGTGCTCTGCACAAGAGTCACCAAGCATTTTCTGCAGGAAGCATGTTTAATTGTCAGCCGCTCACACAGCATCATCCACTAAAACACGGCTTCCTGTCAAATATCTATTTCATTTTTAAAGGCAGAATGTTGAGCCAAACCCTTTTCATGTCTCATTCATGATGCTGGCACTCATGTGAAGATGCTGGCTGCAGGTAATCCCCTTCTGGGTAAGAAATTCCAGACCACGCAGAGCAGGAAAGGTCAAACTCATTTGCAGGGAGTCATGTTTAGCTGTGCAATGCAGAAGTGAGGTTCATTACTTGTAATTAATCCTCAAGGTTCCTGAATGTCAGTTTATAGAGGCAGCCATGAAGACAGTCCATGAAGATAATTAATATTTGTTATTCCTAACTGTGGAAAGACTCTGGATAGCAATGCTTATAAGGCCTTTTTACCATGAGGAAATTCCCTGATTAAATCATCACTACTGTTGTCTCTCCTTAAACTGTTGTTTTATGGTAATTACTGCCATTTTACAGCAGAAGAGCATGGGGAGATACGGTGAAAGATGCATCCTAATATTCTGATACAGTGACAGGTTTTCACAATTTCAGAGAAAAAGTCCTTTAGGGAAAGGTTAATGCAGTTATCAGGCAGTTTAGCGCCCTGTAGTTCCCCAAGGGATTTTCTTTGATATAGGCAGGAGGGGGTTCATCTGTAGTATTTTTATCTCAAAACTATTGGGCTGCTCAAAGAGACTGAATGAAATCTAAAATGCATTTTATTGACAGCACAAATTTCTCTTTGAAAACAGAGGCCAAATTCTCCACAGTCATCATTGTAAAGGTAGAACAGATAATTGTAGCTGAAAGCAGAAGATAGTCTCAATTCTCTGAATTTCACCTTGGCTTCAGATTAGATTTTGACTCTCTATTTGCACGGGGGCCTCTACGTACAATCTTACCATTCTTTACCTGTATTACATTGTAGACTAGACTGAAAGTAATTTCAACATCTTTGTTGGTGACATGGACAGTGGGATTGAGTGCGCCCTCAGCAAGTTTGTCGATGACACCAAGGTGCGTGGTTCAGTTGATGCGCTGGAGGGAAGGAATGCCATCCAGAGGGACCTTGACACGCTTGTGAGGTGGGCTGATGCCAACCTTAT